>VZTX01026613.1:0-27273 GCA_013400915.1 Pardalotus punctatus | reverse complement strand
GGCACCGCCCGCCCCCCCGCGCCCCGGGGCCGCTCGCTGCCGTTCCCCCGCTGCCCCGGCCCGGGGGCTCCGCGCGGGGAGCCAGGCCCGCCTGCCTCGGCAGGGCAGGGCTTGGTGGGGAAATCGGAGAGGCAGAGAGAGAGAAAAGGCGTTTGTTAAAGATTTCTCGCATCGGGTGCTGTAATTACAGCCCCCTCTGGATCGCTGAACAAACCTGAGAGAACACAAAGGTGTCCTTTAGAGATGAGGATTGCCTAAGTTAATGATGAAATGCTAATTAATGGCAATAGCATAGGCGGGTTACTTAAGAAATAGGTCGGTGAGGTGGCAGATAATCCTGCAGGAGTTACAGATTTTATCATCGCTGTTGACAGGGACACAAAGCCCTGGTGAGTGCAGGGCTGCTGAGCCAGGTGCCTGTGCCTGTGCAACGCGGCTGTCCTGGAAGGGAGGATGCAGGCCCCGGGGATCTGCTCCCCCAGCAAACCCGCACCACGGCATGAATGCTGACAGCTGGGAATGTATCCCGTCTGTGTCTGGGGTAGGCCATCACTGGGCCAATCCTTGCAAAAACTGTCAATCCTGCTGTGTCTGGGCCCTGTGGGAACATCTGGTATTGATCTCCTAGTGTCACTTTGAAGAGGGAGAGGAACTGGGATTTTAGGGGAGATACAGATTTGATGCCAACCCCAGGTGCTTTCTGCTACTATGAATTTGCTTTGATGCGCCAGAATGCTTTGGATTTCCACTCAGGAAAATATTTGGAAACTGGAAAAATTTTAAAGTAGAACAGTTGATAACAGGATTTCTTTTTCTATTGAGGAATGAAAAAAGGCGGGACAAACTGAGCCCTTTACAAAAGGCTAAAGAAATTGGTTATCAGTCTTCAAGCATGTAAAAGACTGCTATGAAGTGAAAGGAAGCAATCAATCTGCTCTTCATGTCCCAGCTAGGTTGGTGAGGAGTAATGAGCTCAAACTGCAAGATAAAACTTCAGTATTAGCATTAGACTACTTTCTAATGGCAGTGAAAATGAAAAACTATTGAAGTCTGCCTAAGTGGAGAACAAAGACACCTTCATTAGACAGTGTTAAGAACACACAACGTACATCTATCAGACATACCATTATAAGCAGTTCTGCTCAGGGCAAGATGATGGGCTAGATGACCTGCTCAGATTAATGCCAACGTTTCTTCTGTGACATGAAGTGTCTCACACCATTGAAGCCTACTCAATTGTCACATGGGACCTACTTTCATGATCATCTTTTGCCACTGCCTGGTACCAACCAGCCTTTTGGAAGTCCTGAAGCAGACTGCTGGTGTTTATGTGATGACTGATACTTTCATCATGACATTTTGTCTATCATTGTTGATTTATTTGTTCTTTCCTTCCTCAGGTGTTTGTTACGTATATTAAATATCCCTTGAAAATTCTTAAAACTTAACCCTCTTTCAAACCCTTTCAGGGACCTGTTTCTCCCATGATACTTCAACATGATACCTTTCCATTAACTAAGCAATTTGTAGGAAGTTCTCCAGGGAGCAGTATGTACTGCACAAGCAGTGAGACTTTGGTTCAGTTCATTACCTCACATGCAATATTGGTGCTTCTTTGAGTCATAGCTCCCCATATATAAACCAAGGATAATGCTATCTCCCTAGAGAGACTGGTCTGAAGATAAATACACTATGGACTGTGACAATATAGGACCAACCCCTGTCAGGCCTACTGATGAGAAGCAGTACATAAAAGCCACCCAGGTGTTACTACTGTTTGTTTTCCTTCTATTCTCACCGTTGTTAATTGGTTTTATGCCCTTTGTGTACTTTGACTAGAAAATAGTCTGCAGATTTCCTGGGGCAGTGATTGCACTAGTTGCAATGGGATCTCAGCCTTAAGTTAGGTTTCTGGTATTACTGCAACAGAAGCAGCTGTTCTGGCAGTTTGATAGTTTGGTTATGGAGTTAAATTTCTCTCCTGTGAATAATTTGTATACAAGTTTCTGGATTAACTCATGCATATCCACATTTAGCTGTCTGCTGCTGCGGAGACAGTCTGTAGGGACAAACATGGGTCTCGACTGAATTTCCATTCACACTGTTTACTGAGGTTATGGATGTAGCTGGAGGGACTTTGAGTCACAGTTATCTAAAACTTTCCACATTGCTGAATGCTGGCAAAGAGATACTAAATCCACTGCAGTAGGCTTCAGATTTTCCTAGAATGTTTCTTTGTATCACAGTCACTTGTAAGGAACAATAATAAGCCCATTGGTCATTTATTTGATCCAAATCATAGAGGTTCCCAGTAAAATATTGACCTTAGCTAGCATCTGATAAGCAATGTTTGTCACCGCCTCACAACTTACTTCTCAAAAAAGTTCCAAATTAATTTTTAAGTATGTGTATGGATGGAGATTTAACTGGGGATGGTGGAGATATGGTGGTATGGTTTGGAAGCTATGGAGAGCCTTATGCAAAGCTGAGGAATAGCTAAGCCACACCTTGTTTTTGTGCAAGAGGGGTCTTTTCTTACAGTCAGAGTGTTAAGCTCCTACCAGTGCTCTGCATGAAATCCTTGCTTCCCTTGGAAGGATAGCAATCTTCATAAAAAGCAGCAGTAACATAATGTGCTGTCAGATTGTGAGGTCACTGTTTCTCATTTGCCTGAAGTGAACCACTGGCATATTTTCAAAGAAATATATCTAATTTAATCATATAATTAATTCTCAGAAGTAGGAGTGCTGAGAAGAAAACTTAAGAAAGACAGTTTTGAAAGTAATATGTTGTGACACCGAAGAGAACTTGCATCAGTAAAAATACCAGCAGATTTACAATGCAGGAGCTGGAAGTATTCTAATTGTTGTTGAGCTAGGGCAACAGCCTTTGCTATTCCCTGAGCTGTCCTTCCCACAAAACTGAGTGCATCTGCAAGCATAAGTGAGATGCCAGCTCCGTGTGACACCTCATGTCATCAAAGGCCTGCATTTCCAGAATTCTGCGCATTGGCATTTTCAAGAAACATAGTTTTAAATTGCACCAGTTTATGGTGTAATACAAAATAAAGTTGCCAAAGTACTTTAAACTTCCAGAGAGGTCTTCATAATGAGCTGTCTCAGAGTTCTATTACACAGTGGTCTCATGGGAGACCGTGGAGGGAACATGATACTCAGGACAAACACTACACTCTTCTTAGGCAACCTGTACACAGGCTGTAGAAAGAAAAAACTCTTCTGATAAATCTTCTTGCCTTGAATGGAGTTCTGCCACAGGCTGTAGAGAATCACCTAAGATAGCATAAGAGCCCCTGATATATGGTATCAGATGCAGAAAATTAATTGATGGGAAATTGCAACTGCACATACATCTGTGAGAGAAGGTAAAGTACAATGCTCAATCTAAACTTTAACAAGAATTTTGAAACATTTCAAAGAAGTTTTATTGAAACACGAGAAAGTTCCCAGTCCTGGCAGGAATTGCAGTGCTGTAGTACATGTCTGTGCTATTCCTTTACTGACTAAATAGCAGAAAAATGTGGGATTTTTTTTGTTTATTTTTCTCTTTAAAGTAACACAGCTTTTAGCTACAGTTCTTAATTCACCTCACTGCTTCTGAAGGCAACAGAAGAACATTCTCATAATATGAGGCATTGAGAAAATGGACATAAAGAAGCCTTTGCTTTCTAGAAAAAGGAAGAAGTAGAAACTAATTTTTTCAAGACTCTTCATTTCATGGTGCTACTTGCAAGGTTTAAACAGAAGGAAACACCTATTGAATAAGGCGTGTTTCAGGTGTTCTTGGTTTCTCCAGTGCAATGACTATTAAGATGTGATTGACACTAATGTATTAGAACACGTTTTTGTTTTGTACCCCTGTACAAAAAGACACCACCTACAGAAGAGGTGGGGTTTTGGCTGCCCTAGGTATAGCATGGGTGTGGGACATCCACAGCTGAATCATGGACTCAGAAGAAGCTGTTGAGGCAATAAAAGGGGGGAAAAGGCATAAGACTTTGAGATAACCTCTGGATTAGTCATTTTTTCACCAGAGGAAAAAAAATAAAAAGCAAGCCTACACACATTCATGAACATGTCATTCAACACCAATTAATTCATGCTCTGGGAGGAGTTTTGTTGATATTGAATGGGCCAGGACATTTTCCTGAAGTAGCCACTTTCTCTCAGACCTGCTTAGGCATTGTGCCACTTTTGTAACATCAGCAGAGCCCCTGGGAAAAGGCACTGCATCCATCCATCAATCCATCCATCCATCCATCCATCCATCCATCCATCCATCCATCCATCCATCCATCCACTACCAGCTTACAGCACTATGAGCTCAGCTTGTAGGCCTTTGTGCCATAGAAGAAGAAAGGTCCCAGAGCTTAGAGCTAGGGAGAAGCCTGCAGGACCTCAAGCCATTGGCAAGGATCAGCCTGTATTTGAAAGGTTACACAAGGATAGGAGTGATAATAGGGAAAAAAGGATAAGAGAGAGAATGGGCCATGAATGAAACCTCCAATCTAAGGAGCTCCAACTAGAAGCTGACCTTCTTTTATATGGAAAAGGTTAGCGGGCAGTATGTTCTCTCTTTAAACATACAAAAATTGCAGATGTTTTTGTACATGGTGGTCAACTCTCTCCTGTTAAAGAAAGGAAGTATAAAAGAAGCTCAACTATTTCAGCTTTCAGTCAACAAGATGACCTGAAAGCTTAGAAATGCTAGAACTTAAAAGTAAGTCTCTATCTGAAAAAGGGATGAACACTGAGAATCAAGTACTAAGTCCTTGTCCACAGTAGATTTCAAAATGCATATAGTCTCCTCTGTGAAACTGCTGTGACTTCACTAAGCCTTCCATTGGTGCTCCAAGGCAGAGTTATTTAGTGATATATTACTGCTGTCTATGTACTTAGTAACTCCAGTCCTGAATTATCTGTACACCACATTTTGCATGAAAGAAAAATACTTGCTGAATTGTTAGCTGTATGCATGGGTAAGTTTGTGCATCCCTGCATTCAAGGTTGGCCTCTGCAAACTGAATGAGATGAATCTCTGTTTCTTCAATCAGACTTCTGGTAGTCAAACCAGTTGTGCTCTGTCACTGGTAGCAACAGTGGCAGGTGTGTTTATCAGTGTACATACTTTGTAGGTGCCCAGTGAATTCATTTCTCCTTCTTCATTCTACTGTAATGTTCTAAGTCCTGCTGCATCCAAATAACTAAGGGAAGAGAGACAAGCTTCATAGAAAACTGTGCATAGAGATGTATAGCCCTGTCCAGTTTCAACTCTTCCACAATGTATGTTGAAAGCTTGTCAAGAGAAAAAGCTTTCATATTTACTTTTTGAGGCAATTCTGTAAAACCAAACATAGTTACCCCATATGGCTTCTCATTGCTTGGTCAATGAAATTAAGCATAATTTGACATTTACAGACAGTTAGCTTTCAAGGTGTATATCCCAAAGGAGCTCAAGTGCACACTCTTTTTTACTGCCCCAAGACTTTCTCCACGTACCTTTTATTCAGAGAGCTGTCAATTAAAGGGAAATGTAGCTGCCCAGCATGGCAAGGGAGCTTCTGTAGAAACTATTTGTCTGTACACTTTTCCTGGCTGTTGCAACTCCTGTACACCTGCATTTTGTCTTGTTGACTTCATTTCATGAATATCCTCAGTTCTCCATACTGGAAGATAGATTATATTACAGAATTTTACTAAATAATCCAGTCTAATCATGCAGTTTGACGTACTAAATTTTTTACTTTAAAATTCTCCCAGTCTGCTGCAATTTCTCAGAATTTAGAGGAGAAAGAAGAAATTACCTAATAATGACATTTGCTTAATTCTGTATTTTCCTTGTTTGTGTCCTTAGACATATTGGTTCTAATAACTATTGTTACTCCTAAGGGTATATAATATGTGAACTGTATTGTGGAAGAGAATGTTGCTTGTGTTTTACTTAGAAACTCAATCCTTGTATATCCTTTCGAGAAGATTATAAGTATGACAAGAGCTCTACAATTTCTGGGTGAGAACAGCATCTCAGGAGGAGGCTAAATACAAGGGTGTGAAGAGGGCTGATTGTGCTTGAATGCAGTTTAAGTCACTTGAATTTTTACTTGCTTAATTAAAATATGAAAAAGGTGTTGATGAAGAGCCTAGTGTATTTGTACAGTTCTTGACTGAGTCTTATTACAGAGTTCTTTATTGCTGGAATAGGAACATTTGTCAGATAACTTGGCAGAAATGTTTGACATATTTCAATTAAAACTGTAACACTTAACTGTTGTAGTTGACTCACAAAAACCCTTTCCTGGATCACATAGCAAGGCAGCTTAACAAACAAATCAGCTGTTGCAAGTCCTTCCTCAGAGTTTAAAGAGAAGGAACAATTTCTTCTAGTGTTTAGTACATTTTAAGACAATTCCTAAGTATGCTCTGGGGAATACCAAGGTATGCAACATCAGACACACAATTAAGCAATGTAATTTTGTAAACATCATGTTTGGGACAGGCAGAGTGTTTGAACAGACCATGCAAAAACTGTTCCCAAATGGAAGCTGACAAATAATTATGTGACACTTTAAAATAATCAGAGCACACCTGTGTGTGTTTTTGACTGAGGTGTTTGATTCTACTTCTTGGGTTCCCTTCACATAGTGCCATTGGTTTGATCACTTTTAATGGGAAACAACTTCTTTTCCCTTGCTTAAAACAATAGGTTTTCATGATCTTGAGGGAACTACATGTCAAAACAGAATAAAACATCTACACCTTAGATTGAGCCTGTCTCAATAATTCTTGTATCATATCATATCACTTGATATTTATCTTGCACATATTAGTACAATTGTCCTGTAAAGTAGCTACTAATGGAAAGTTAAGATTTTATAACTAACAAGAGGGAATTTTATTAAACATCTGAATTTCCAGGTGCTTTGTGAAAATGGAAGGCAATTTACAACTACTCTGAGGCATCTGCATTTGTTCTGATATATGCAGACACCCATATCCTTTTATAAATCAGGTCCATAGTCTTTTAAGACACACCTGAGAGTGAAGACTATCACTGTCATTGAAGATCTAATGGGGAAATGGGTTAGGCTGCGTCCTGATGTCCTGCAGCAGATTTGCAGTTTATGCACTAAGATACTTTAACATATGCTTACCCAAACAGCCACTTTCTTCCATCCCCTGTATTTGTATATTTTTTCAGCCCTGACTGATATTCAGTTCCTTCTTAGTCTGTTCCCCTGAAGTTTCCTGCAATGCCTTCTAGTTTGGCCCAAATTCCCTCTGGACTGCCAAAGCAGAGGTGCTTTCCTTTTATGTACTGAGGAAATACAGGGGACTAATGCAATTCATTTTGAGAGACATGTTTCAGAATGAAGACATTTAGGAATACATGCAAAGATGATGAGAGCAGATTAGATGAGAGTCAGGCAGAGTGTAGACAAACGCACATGGTGGTATTAGGCATTTAATGGTCCCTTCATGTGCTGTGCTAAGAGGGGATTGAGCACCCTAAGCAATTACATGGCAGGGTAATGGAGGCAAACGGAACATTAAGAAATGGCTTTTTTTGAGCTTACCGCAGAAAGCTTTGGCAGGAGACCGACAATGCCATGAACATAACATATTCTGTTTCCTTGTACCACATTTCTTTTGTACCTCTCCTGTCCCTCAAGGAATGAAGAAATGGGAAGGAGGAATTGCAGCCAGTGAAAGAGGAACCAGAGTGACAGAGCTGTGAACAGGGAACTTAAACAGAAGCTGGTGAGCACCATCCACCATGTGGTGTTGCACTGGTGGCCAACCACAGCAGAAAGGGAGTGATTTAATGGTCTACAGGCAGCTGAATTATCATTATGCCAGTACTATAGCATTTGCATTTTTTTGGGACAGAAGCATGCAGCTTCCATAATTCACTCTCCTTTTCCTTGGAACTGGATCTAAGTTGTTCAGTTTTGCCCCTTCTGAGAAAGAAAAAAACAAAAGGAGGAGACAGACTGAAGTCTGAATAATGAAATCAGGTAGTAAATCAAGGAAGTTTGAACAAATGTAGCTAATTCTGTCATGCAAAACAAAAAAAATGTTGATTCAACTCTAGATTAGGCTGGGGCAGTCAAAGGCAGCTGAACAGAATATTTGAACGAGTAAAAGCAACATTTCTGCTCAGAGGCAAATCTGTTGCCGTTTTTAAAACAGTTTTAACGCCAGAATGCTGGTGAAAAGGGCTGATTTTCAGGATTTTTCAAATTACAGCATACTATATTAAGAGAAATGTGTGGCAATTTGTCTGAATATGCAAGGCCATAAACTGGAGCAGTTCAACAGCTGCTGCACAGGCAGATAAACTGTCTTTGTGATGGGAGAGAGACCCTCCTGGAGAAAAGTGGACACTCATGGGTAGGAACCACTAAGAAGCATCATTACCTATAAGTAAGCAAGCACTGCTAAAGCAGACAGAACAGTGAGGGTCACTAGCAGGCAGCCTGACAGTGTGTCTCCCTTTCCTTTTTGGAAATATCAGTTATTTGTTGATTTTAACTTTTTAAAATGTTGTTTCCTTCCTGATGAAGATGTGATTTGAATTCATCTACATATTTGATTTCCATCGTGTAGAAGTTTAATTAAGTATATACAATTAATGACTGGGGTCAGCTTATCCTGTGGAATTTGCACCAGCAGGACACCTTAAATGCTCCTACTGCTGCTGCCTTGCCAGACCTGAGGACTCCAGTCTTGGGCACTGTCAAGCCAATGCTGTTCTCCAGTGCTTTGTTTCAATGGAGAAATGTGGCGCATGCAAGGGACAACAAAGGCAGCTCCTTTTTTGAAGAACACAAAATAGATTAAGCTAGTCTCAGCTGAAAAGGATGCCATCAATTTAGACAGCAGCCTGCTCTTTCAGCTGAAAACACGGGAAATGGAGCAGCACAAATGGGTGAACTGCTTGATTCTCCAAAATATTTGTGAGATAATTAATCTCTGCTGCTTGCTTTGTTTGATAGGGAACCAGCTTACTGCTCCATTACATGCAATGATGTCGCTGAAGAAGGTGGGCATTTTCAAATGAGAGAAAAACAGAATTTATTTTCTCTTTAACACAACATTCTTTGTGTGTTGAGAAGTGAAAAAACAAGCTGTCCTTGTGTTCATGGCTCCTCAGCACTGCAGCACTGGAAGTTTAGGGGCAAAGGAGCAGTTGTAAAACAGAAAGTGGGGGCAAAGAAAGCAGTGCCAGGCTTTGAGGGAGAAAGTACTACTGTAAATATACCTAATGACTAGGCATAAAAAGAGGTACTGAGTGATTCCTCATGCTCTTGTGAGCTGAAAGGAGCTCGGTGAGAAACCTCAGGGCAATCATTCCCAAGCTTGCTGGAACATCAAGACTCAGGGATAATAGTGTTGGCTCCCCTGCTAGAGCACACCCTCCTGGCCTGTGTATGCACTAGTTTTAAGAGGGCAGTTAAGGAAAATAGTACAACCTCGTGACTGAAGGAAGAATAAAACCATGATAATAAATTCAGCAGAGGGAGAGTTAGAAAATTGAGACATTTATCAGGACAATTGTTGTGCTGTGACAATGGTAGCACTTGCTTGGACATCTTGGTGCAAAGCAACTTGGGCCAAGAGCATGAAAACTGCCTTACTCCAATTAAAATAGCAAGTTTCAGCTGGAATGGAGAGGGTGACTCCTGGTGCACAGAAAAGCAGAACAGAGCTAAAATGACTGTTCTTGAGCCCCTAATTTGAGTTTTTCTTCTCTGAATTTTTCCTTAAATGGCTTTCTCTTTTTTTCCTTCAGTAAGATGTTTAAACTCCTCATTTAGTGCTCAGTACATTATTCAAACTCTCCAGCTCTCAGAGCAGAATGCACTGCTTTTGGATCTTCAGTGACTTTTACAGAGAGCTTTTTAGCAATTATTTTGTAATCAACTGAAGTGTGTATTTATATATCAGCAAAGTATTTCCTAAACACTTTTGTTATAGTACCTAAATACATTTTATTGCAGCTTCTAACCAGTTTCTAAAAGCCATTAAAATTAAAAAGGAAAAACTATTTGCCTCAGATTTATTTTCCGTGTGTCCCAGAATTGCTCTTATTGACTTGTATGGCATTGTTGGCTGTGTTAAACCAGGCGAGCTTGATCCTTATGCCTTGTCAATCTTACTTGAGATTTAAGTCAGTTATGTTTTGACTGGATTTAAAAGAAAATACTTCCAATTTTTCTTCCCTGTCCACCCTTCATTTCTCACTCCATCTTACCTTGTACACTGCTTGCAGGCCTCTTCAAAATCACCAAGTGTTGGAACAAGACTCCAGAGCCAGCAGCCCAGCTGCACAAGCATCCATCCCTCAAGACTTCTGGAGTGCTGACCTGTAATGAGCTGGTTTGAGTCAGTGCCTCTGTGGCAAGTTTTGCTGCAGTGTCCTCAGCCCTGCAGATCCCTACAGGAGATCCCAGTACAGCACAGCCAGGGCTGGCAGTGGGTCCTGGAGTCCCCAGCTACTGCAGACATCCCCATCTCCCACCCTGTAACGCAGAGGCTGAAGCTGTACCCTGAGACCTGGTGACATCTTTTCATTTGACCTACCCCATCTGGGGACAGCAAAAATCTTACGTGGACAGCATATCTATGTGAAGGCCATTTGAAATTCCATGATACTGAGTTCTGATCTAAGGAAATTTGGAATGCTGAGCAGGGTGGATTAACGAGACATTTCCTGATCTGACACAGCGTAAATGTGTCGTTGGCAACGGACTGGGCTGCGCTGTTTGTGACCTTTGCTTCCAAATGCACCAAAGCACAGCCTTCCTTTTACCCAGCAGATGGCCAACTGCTCTTGCTAACAGAAAATAAACCTAAGCAGAAGCTTCCTCACTAACATTTATAGCCCTGCAGATGGACACTTTAAAGGAAAGACAGCTTTGTTAAAACATAAAACAAAAACCTATGAAACTTTAAATACAAGGCCTGTTATTTTGTGCTCTGTGGTAGACCTTTTTCTTCAGACAAGTATCCTTGAGTAATAAAGTACATGCAAGGCCTCTGGGAAATGTAGCATGTGCTCTAGGGATGTGGGGTAGTTAACCAGGAGTGGCAAAGACTGCAATAACAGACATGGTAGACTTTGTAACCCTGCAAAAGCTTAGAAATACTAAGCTTAATTACAGGATAAAATATAAATAAATGCTTTGAAGTTTTGTTCAATGCAGCTCTATCTGCCTTTCCCCGATGCTGTTCTTTCTCTGAGTGTTCTTTGATGCTCCCAAGGGTACTGCTGGTTTAGCTGGACGCAGCTGCACACAGCGGTTGCGATTTTGCCTAATGCCTGTGACTTCAGGTGTTCAGAGAGTACTCTTAGATGAGAATGTGAAAGTCTAAACTTGAGCTAGTTTTTTCTCCAAAGTTCACATTTAGGATTCAGACATGGTACTGCAGCATGTAGTAACTCATCCAGAGGGGATAGGTTCAACTCACATGCTTACAATTATCCCTAATATTTTGTCTCCGACCATTAACTTCTGCTGGTAGGTAGTTACCAGCATGGGCCAGCTGATAGACAGGCATCTTCTAGCATCGGTGAAGGTCTCACAGAGACAAAATGAATTACCTCATGGAAAGCAAACTGGGAAAGGAACAACAAACTTTCATCCATTGCTAGGACATTATGCAGTCTAACACAGTATGGCAACTGTTGGCAGACGCTCAAAAGCTGGAGCATGGGGTGCTTGAGAGGTTTAGACTGACCAGTCACAGGCTTTGCCAGCCAACATCTCCTGGAACTGAGGACACAAAAGCCATCAGTTCTCCTCCCAGACCTGCTCTGCAGTAGTTTCCCCTCTTCTGCTTTTGCCATAATTATTACAGCCAGTGTTACTCAATCACCAGGGAGGTAAATGTACACCCCATCAGAGGTTACAGTAGAACAGAGATTACAGAAAACAGTTTCCTGCTTAATTTTATATAACTTCTTTATATTACTGTTTTATTATTCCTCATATGTAGCCAGTTAGCTTTTTCTATGTGAAAATCTCTTGGATAATAACACAGCAAAGGATATGAAGTAAAGAAGTATGACTCTCCACTAGAAAACTAAGAAAACTGGCAGGAATCTTATGGGTAGATAAAGTAAATAAAATAGCTTTAACAATCTTAACAAAGCATTCCAGATTTTGAAATGACAAAGCCCCTTTCAATAAGCCTTTTGCATTACTTAAACACTGACTGCAATGTGTTGTGCAAACAGTTTTAATGTTCTCCTCTTACTGAGCAGGAGGTTATGCAACCAGACTGCAATACACATGTTGCTTTTTGTAGACAGTAAAGCAGTAAAGTATTAAAAAAGTATTGTTACAGAAGCAAAAGCTCTTTCAAGTCATTATAACTGCTCATGTCACAAGAAAGGGAGGTTCTTTAAACTCTGTGTCATGGTATATTATGCATGTAAGGCATAAAAAAATAACCTTGGGCAACAGAAGCCCTGCCTGTCTCGAACAATAATGGGTGCTACAAGTGTTTGCCTTTCCGAGGTGGCAAATAATACTGTAAGTTCATGTACACAAGTATATGCAAATGGGCTAAGAAATGCCAAACAGGTGGAAAGAAAAATTTGTGGCATGGAAAGCCACTAACTGGGACAAATGTCTGAGCGAGTAAAGCCGATAGTGCTTCTGTCCCCTGCTAATGTTCTCTGCCATTCTACCTTGGCATCTATTTCCTTGATACTTTTACTACTTCCTGCCCTGCCCCAGGTGTCTCTAAGCTTAGTATTTGATTTTTGCACCCTTTTCCCTATCTTGCTTATGTTTGTTTCAGGCAACAACAACTGCATTGAATAAATCTTTGGAGTTTTATAGAGCCATTGCTCAAAACTGGGTTTGAGAGTGCTCCTACACATCTGCAGTAATAAATGACCAAAGAAAGAAGCTAAAATTAATAAAAACATAACAAGAAGGCAGAGATAAATACTGTTATACACAGTGAAAGCAATTGGAAGTATATGTGTACAAAAATTCTTCTTTGATTAGCATATTATGAAGGAATGATCATTTTTAGAGAAAGAGCAGCATGCAGTACTTATTTCATCCACCAAAATGCCGTTGGTTTTGTGTTTTGAATCCAGTTTTGAATAAACACTGTGGGGCAGAGATGTTAGATTCACTTTCTTCATTTTCTAAGTACATGCCACTTTAGGTCCTCTTGCAACCAAGTGCCCAGTCCTCTGGTGAGCACTGGAGCAGACTCAGTGATGATCTAGTTATGTTTGAACCACAGTTGCTCCAAAGGGAGATATACCAGCTAAAAATATAAGTCTTCACTCTTTTCTATCATACCCCCTTTTGGCAGAAGAGAAGCATTTGTCATACAAATGCACTGGGAACTCCATACCAGCTCAGCTTTGCAATAGAGCTATACCTTGAGTCTTTATTGGACCTTTTTGCTGGAAAAAAGAGAATGGCTGTAGCAGAATTTTCTCTTTAGCTTTTTTTTTTTTTCCACTGGGTTACCCACAAATCACTAATTAAAAGGAATAGATCCTTAGAACAGATGGATTCAGAATTACCAGTCAGACTTGCTATTTTAATGACTATTTTAAATTTTACAAGAGAAGGAAATTACAGTAAACATCTTTTGATAACCTTGCAGATTCCACTCATATAGCTAACTCCTATTCTGTGAAACGCTCTATGTATATTGTGCATTTTTATATTATCTAGAACTTTGGAACACAAGATGGCAGTGTACATACTAGTGATTCAGGCTTGGAGATTCTTCTGCTTCTCAAACTAAGCATATAACATTTTATTCAGGCCTATATTAATCTGGTCATATAATTGCGGTATTAGAAATAAACCTACAAGTATTTGTCAACAGCAGAAACAAATGCAATTTGCCAATAAATGAGTATTGCATGAACAAGTGTTAGGTAAGGCTTAATTCAAGATTTTATTGTACACAACAACACTCTGGAGACATTAAAAGCCTCTTATGGAACTCCTCAATTGCAATAACAAGAG
The DNA here is from genome assembly GCA_013400915.1 of Pardalotus punctatus. NCBI lineage: Eukaryota > Metazoa > Chordata > Aves > Passeriformes > Pardalotidae > Pardalotus > Pardalotus punctatus. Next base: position 13,244 of record VZTX01026613.1, on the reverse strand, counting down.
GGTATCCCTTTATGAAGGACTGGAAGCTGGCTCGGTCGTAAGAGCTTCAGAGCAAAATTGGCTGCTGGGGAAAAGCACATAAGAGAGCTGGCAGCCTGAAATATGTGGAGAGCTCAGGGCTCTCGGAGGAGTAGTGCAGACCACTGAAGTTGAACAGGCTGAACAGTATCTAAAATTGAACAGGTGCCTTTCTGTGAAAAAAACTAACAAAGCAGTCAACTGTTTGGCTTGACAATTCAGAGAAAAAAATTTCCACTGAGAGGCATCAAATTAGAGGATAGGTCTCTGGCTGAGGAGGAAATTGCTTAAAGAGCTGCAAGGAGTTGGACCTTTCTGTGTGTAACTTCAGAGAAAGTTCATTCAGAGCCTCTCTGGGCACCAGTGGGTAAAGAGAACTGCAGTAACAAGCTTTCCAGGCCACTACCCAGAAACCTCTTTGGCTGGGTTGAGCTGAATACTGGAATTAGTAGGTGTAGATAAAAAGTTGTTTTGGTTGCCTTTCCTAGCATTTGGATATGTAAACATGACCTTGCTGCATAGGAAGAAGAGCTCTTAGAAAAATAGCAATATTTCAGAGTATAAAATAATCCTCAAAGTCATTATCCCTGTGGGATGTCTAATGCTGACAAAATTCTAGGCAGTCCTGCTTTCCCCCTGGGGAATATTCAGGTGACTTTGCCTCCCTGTACCTAAACGCCTGGCCTTAATGGGCAAGTCAGATTGACCCAGGAGATCAAAACTCAACACCAAGGTTTATTATTTCTGGATATAGCTCTTAATTTAACATAGTTATTAGGAATTAGATCATGAAAATATATATATATTTCTTTCAGACATGTGTGATATACCTATTTTCTGTTTTTCTCTCCAGAATGGGAATACTTGTTATCCTCTGTTGTGCGGCACCATGGAGATCCTCCCAGTGTGAGTGGAGATGGGTGTACTGTGCTTGACCTGTGTTTTTGACAGAAGGTGGAATTTGGGGAATCCTGGACCCTGAATCTACTTTTCTTGTGGTCATTATCTATGTGTAAAAGTATCACCATGTTCCCAACCCCTCAATCACAGCAGCTCCAATGAAAAGTTGTCAGATTTTTCATGGTGGTCCACTCCTGTTGTTACAATTGGACCAATTGCTGCTTGTTACAGCCTTATGTTCCCACACATAAATCACTGGGTTAATACCAGGACTTCTTTTCCCTCTCTCTTTCTGAGTTTGCATAAGATTGAATTTGGCATTTATTCAAATCAAATAATTCAAATGCCTAGTATTTAAACTATGGCTGGGTGTGGGTTCATGACTAAAATAAAGTGTCTTACCTAGCTGTTTCAGTCATTTGGTCTATTTGTCACAGTAGATTACAGAAAGTGTGGCATGCACAGAATTATGCATGCACTTTTCAACCATCTAAAATGGAGGATAAATTGAACATGTCATGGTTCTAGGAGAGTAATTTATATTGAGTACAAGCTGGGAAGGGACCAGAGCCAAAACCTCAGATCTAAATTACTTGAGTTCCAGGGAAATTTTAATCCAAATAAAAACTTCAGAGCTGCTCATTATATAATTAAGTGAAACAAGAGACCATATCTCAGCACTCACTCCCAAACTAAAGAATTTACACCAAAATGGAGGCTTTGTGGCTAAGTCCACAGATGCTTAATACTGACTGTGATCACTGTATGAAGTTAATGAAGTTACTGCCAACTGTCTGTTGTAACCACCCCACATGTCTCTTTTGGCTTTGCATATATCCCTGTTCTTCCTAAATGAGTTTTTCCAGCCCAATAATAGTTCCTCACTGAGAGAGTGTTATGAGGAGTCACAAACTCATGTTTTTTTCGTGCATGGACTATTGAAGTTGGTCTCATTGCCTTTTCTTCATTGCAGGTTCTTATTCAAGGTTTGACCTGCAAGGGTGCCCCTTCCCTCTGGCAGCCCTGGAAATGATCTCATTTCAAATTTCTGTGAATGCAGGTGCCACCAGTGATGTCTCAGGACAGAGAGGAGAAAGGAAAACACTGTTTTTTCTTGCTGCTTTTGCATGATCTTCCCTACAGTCTATCTCATCTGCTTTTGCCTGTAGTCAAAACCCAGCTATTCTTTTTATGGCAGTAGTCAGCCCATGCAGAATTGAGTGAAATTTCACTTTTAAGTAAAATAGTTCTTATTTTTCTATTCAGAATCATTCTTGATCCAGCCTTCTTTTACCAGGTATAACCAATTTCTGCCAAACCATTCCTGTGATAAAATGTAGCTCTAATAGCCCACCCCAGGATGAAGTCCTCCCTCCCGAGTATTTCACAAAAGCACCTCTTTGACCTGACCCAACACAAATCAAAACTAATATCTTTCCCATAGTCCAAAAGAACTTCTTCTCCCCAAAATAAACTCTTCTATTGACATTAAAATGTAATGACCCCTGCAAATTCAGGAAGTCATGGTGCAACAGAACGATTGTAGTCATAGAGACACTTTAACATTTTCATTTACTGCAAGCATCATCCTTCTGCCTGTCGGGTGAGGTCTGGACTAAGAGGGATGGAGCAAGAATTGTTGGCAGGCTGGAGACTGTTACCTTCTGGTCCAGCAGAGGCGCACAGGATCCAGCTGGGGCTTGAGAGCTGTTCAGAGCAGGGAATTACAGGGGAAAAGGATATTGGGGGTTATCACTACCACTGATACATACCCCAAGCCAACATTGATGGTCATAATGAAAGTAAAAGGCATTATATTTAAGGTCAAAGTAATATGCCTGTGGAACATGCTGGCAAATGGTATCGAGGCCAAGTGCTTAGCAGGATTTGGTAAAAGGTTATACGTACATATTCATACATTTGTGCAGGGAATTAGATTGGACCTGATAAAAATTCATAATGGATATAAATGTTCACAGTTCAGGGCATAAATCAGCCACCAGCCTGAGGTTAGAAAATAACTTCCCCTATAGTCAGGCTGTTACATAATTATCAATTATGCTTCCAGAGGGGGGAAAGGAGGTTGAAGAATAGGGCAATTTCCTCAGAGACATCTGGGAATTACTATTGGCAGACAACTAATTTAGATTTAGATTTTATCTGGTATGGAAGTTCTTATTATATCAAATAATGTAATTTAGAATTAAAGCATGTGATTTATTTTGTAATTTTTATTCTTCATGTAATCAAGTTCATGCCTGAGGGTAACTGCAGGCCTTTCCATTACAACCAGCCAAAGTTAGCGAAATTCACTGTGCTGTGTTTTCTCACCGAATCTCATTAAAAACAGCTTCAGATTTTGTAAGGAAGTCAGGCAGAGTCCCAGGAATTTAGTTTATCGGAGCTAGCCAACTAATACAGCCAACTTACTGTCTGTATTAGCAGTGAAAAAATTGCATGCATGAACTGCAGCAAAATCTCATTCCAAAATGTTGTCATTTTGTTGTTTGCATAGTAACCTAGTAAGACTTGGAAAGGTCCTGAACATCTTGAATTATAGCACAAGGCCTACTCCAGGCCTATTTTTTTGCTTGGTATTATCAGCTCACCTAAGCAAAACATACATGCTCAGTGGACTTGTTTCCATCAAGCAACATACCTCCAGCTCTTGTTGCACTTGAAAACAGTCTGTGAGCTAACGTGACACACAATGCACGCTAAGAAAAACAGCCTTTGTGACCTTGCAAACTGAGGGCTTGATGGAAAATCAGATTCTTAATTAATTGATTAAGATGCAATGAATGCAGGCAATCATTTATGTTTGCTGCATTGGGATAGTAGATGCATTCTGCTATAGTTTCTGCAGCGTGTGATACACATTACAATTACAATATAAATTATCATCACAATAGATGTGGAAAGCTGAGAAACATCAATTAACAAAACATCTCACCAATTTTCATGAGGAAAAGGAGTGGTACTTTGCATCAGTCTCTCCTAAGTATAATTTCTGTTCCTAGTGAGTAGTACTAGAAACATTGCACAGTGATTGCTCAACATCTGGAACGTTCTAGGGCCACAATCAACAAACGCTATGGTCTTATTAAAAAAATCATACCATGTAAACTTGAGTGATCTGTTCAGACAGATTTTTAAAAGGAATGGCAGAAGAGAAGGCAGCAGATGCAATGCAGCAGATTTTTTAAAAGGTTTCAAATCATATTTTGTAAAGATTTAACTTGAAAAATTAATTCCAGCTGGCTTTGCTGGGCAAGCTGTGAGTTGCTGAGGACACCCGTGTCCTGACCGCAGGCAATGACTGCCCAGCTCAGTGCTGATAATGCAGTGCCGCTGCTTTGCAGGCTCCTTACCAGGGGCAACGCCACTGTTCTGTGGCTTTCTAGGAACAAACAGGGCAACTCCTTTAAGCACAATTAACTCTTAACAATTAGCTCTTAACAGTGGCAGCATTATCAGCCCTGCAGCTGAATCTCAAATTCGGATTATAATCGTTTGGGGTGGGTCGTGTTGGGACCATTTGACACCTGTCTTCTGCCAGTCACATATGCAGTCCTGTCGTGCCTCCTGCCTCCTTCTGTCCTGCTGCTGCTGCTACTGACACCCTGCCAGCAGCAAGCCCTTTCCCTGGGAAGCTCTCAGGCTGCTTACAGCCCAGCTGCCTCATTCTGCCAGCCACCAAACTGCTGCCCCAGCTCCCACATAGGCTTCTCCCTCTTAAATGTGGTTTACAGTATGCTGGAAACTCCAGCATATACTGGGAACCTCAATACAGAGCTGCAAAGACATTGGATACATTGAACTGTGAGGTGATGTTTGGGGCGTGAGAGATATGGGGGTGAGGACTGAATATTTTTTTAAATATTTTATTTATTTATTTAATAATGAAGCAAACTTCAGAACACTGCTGACATTTACAATTGTATATCCCAAAAATCTGGAAATACCAATGAAGAATTATAGATGGGGTGCAAAGAAATGATGCACACAAAAGTGGTAGTTTTGATCTTGAATAAGGCAAATTGATAACTAGTGTACAAATAATCCAAATAATCTTTCAGTGGAATAAATAGCATGAAAAGTATGAATTGGAAAAGAAAATGATGGGAAACTGTCCCTCTTCCCTGGCACCTAAATGCAAGTTTGCACAGGATATGGCAAGGCAAAAGAGCAATGTCATTTTGGAGTCTACATTAAGAGATGTAAATTCATCAGGTTAAGTAATTTTCTTTTTCATTTAGGCCTAAAATATTCTGTTGTATCCCCAATACTGTCAGAAAAAAAATAAATGGGAAAAGAATTCTGAAAGAAGCCAGAAAAACAATAATTGGCTGGAGGCCAGATTTATTTGGAAATATGTGCATGTCCAAACTTGTCCAAACATTTAAGTGAGATTAAGGGGAACCCATAGTGGATGACTTCTTCTAGAAAAAGCTACTTAGAAATAGAAAGTAGAAAAAATGGGTTAGTAGGCCATGGGCTGCCAGAGATACTGACACTGCTTTGTTAGCTACTGCTGCTGCTGCTGCTGCTGCTGCTGCTGCTGAGCCACAAAATTACTCTGGTAGAAGACCCCCAAAGTGCATAAAAATGAAGTTTGCATGTATATATTCTGAGAATCAAGCTTAGGTTTTGTTTTCCCAGAAACTCACTCCCAAAGAGTTAGAAATTCCCATGTTTCTAACAGGGATCTAGATAAAAACTAGGCACCAGTCCAGCCCAGTGCTAAGGATCACACTGATTTTGATATTGCTTCTTATTCAAATACAGTCTTCATTATCCTGGGCCAGCATCCCAACTGTGTGGCTGCTCCAAGAGCAGAAGACCATGTGAACAGAGACAGCAGGTTGCTCAGATTTTAAACTTGGTAAGGACAAACTGCCTGCTGCATTAGCAGAATATGTGGGCCATGACAAGAGGCTGAAGGAGTAAACAATGTTTTATAGTCTCATGTCATGTGACAATCAGGAGGAAAATTTCAAAAAAAATAAAAAGGGCAAGAAAAATAAAGGGCAGTAAAGCAGACAGCTTGTCCCATTCTCTCTGAAAATCAGAACAGTAAATATTTTAGGGTCTCCCCTGTTTAGCAAACATTTTGGTTATAGAGGATGTACAGAATGAGGAGTTAGAAGAGAAGGAAGGTATTCGCTAGAAGAGATTATGAACGAACTATAGATTAAAGAGTTTCTGGTAAGAGTTCTATTTGTATAGATTTAGTATATTAAAATACTTTGAGAGGGCAGATATCCTACCAAGGCTTGTGTTACCTCCTGCATCAGAAAATGAAAGTCAAGGAGACCTCCGTACTATTCTTGCTTTCACACTTCCTGGATTTTTTTTTGGATATGGAAGGTGCAACAAAAAGTCCATGAACAATTATAGTGTGCAGTTGAGAAAAATCTAGGCTCCTGTGAGCACTTGAGAATTTAAAGGGAAAGAAAGGCAGCCAGGAGCTGGGCCAGCTCATCTGTTGCATAACCTTATTCCAACACTTGGAGGATGGTGGGGAGTTCAACAGCATATCAAACATGGGGTTCTGCCCGACCTCAGCAGTTGAAGTCACTAAAACTAAGTCTTTTAAAACTCTTCTCACTATATTCAATCCAATGCAGGCTGTAAACATTTCTAGTCACATGACTGAACTTGTATTTTAAACAGTAATATGTACAGGATCATTAGTTCTGGAATAAGTTCCTTTATCTCTTTTAGCATATTTCAATCTTTAATTCTATATCAGTTATTCTGTTCTAGATTTATTCCAGAACTGTCTGGTCTACAGAAAGCCATAGAAGTATCTTCCATCTCAGACATACTGATATTGTAATATGCCCTGGGTAAAATAAGCATTAGGATTCTAGTTGGATTGGGTGCACAGATCATATCATTTATTATTTGCAGATGCCAGGACATTAAAACTTATAATTGTTTTCCTACCAAACTGAATAAGGCAGTTTGTTAATACAACTACTTCTGTATAATTGGAAACTAAATCAATGACGACTGCGTGATTTGAATGCTACTTTAAATAATTTCATTTTTATTATTCTATTTTGTTGCACATGGTATCACCAAATAGCTTATTCATTTTCCTGCTGTGACTTGAGTTTGCGTATTTCTCTGTGATGGAAGAAGCACGTTTTCAACCTTTCTAGTTTTCTGGGATACACTGTGCATTACTTTTAACTATTTAGGCTGACACACATTAACACTAAAAGTCCACAGTCCATAGTGAGTGAAACAAGAGGGAAGGACTGGGTGGACTGTAACTTCCCTGGAAAAAAGAGCAGCCACCAGAGGTCTTTGACAAAGCCCTTAAAGCAAAACAAGAATGTAGGGTAGACAAGGTACACAGAATTTAAGTGTTATGAAGGATTTCCCCTACTCCTTTCAGAGAAGCATCCCTAGTCACTGCCTGTTTGCCTCTGTTTTAAAATATTTGGACAAGTAATAGGGAGAAGGGCCACAGACTACTCACTCTGTCATGATTTGTTTGGATCTCTCAAATTCACAGGACAAGGTACTTTGCAAATTAAACTTTATTTTATAAGCTCATTAGGAAAGAAAGCAAACATGACAAAGAAGGGCTCAGTCCCCTTTGTACAAACTAGTCTAGCTCATGAATTCACTAATTCCTCACTTTAGCCATGAGGTTTCTAACTCACAAGTTCTCTAATTCATAACTCGCAATTCATTAATTTGTAACTCATGCACTTTGCCTATAAGCAAAATACCTAAGGGTGAGAGTGCTCATCCTTCCTCCTTGGTCACAGTGCAGGTGTTCCCTGTATCACATGAGAATTGCAAACATGAGTGTTTTATCAACAGTTTTCATCACAAATCCAAAGCATAGCACCATACAAGCTACTATGAAGAAAATTAACTCTATCCTAGCCATAGCCAGTACAATCTCCACACCTTATTCCCTACATCTACATCATGCTCAGTTCCCATATTATCCAATAGATCCTCATTAGTGACCGTCCTCTTTCCCATCCTTTGATATCTTCACAGATATCACTCTCTGTAAAATGTCCATTAAAACGTCCATTGAATTGATTTAGTCTATGACATTAGGTTCCATCTGTTCTGGTGGTCATTCAGGACCGGAGAGGTGCTGTGTTGTGTGGAGTTACTGGGCACCAAAGCCAGCTCAGGTCAGGTCACTGCTGCACATGCACCGCTTCTTGCAACTCAGATCATAATTTACAACAATTTAAAGGCGTACCCATTACAGTCTCCATCTCTGGTCCCTTTGGACTCTCACCCTCACCTCTGCTCCAGAGTGGACTTATCCACAGACTCCAGTCCCTTAGGGGTGGACCTGCTCCAGTGTGGACCTATTCATGGGCCAGTCTCTCCAGGGTGCACCTGACATGGCCTGGACTTAGGCACACCCACAGTCACTTTGAGGTACACCTTCTCCAGCACAGCCTTATCCAGGGGCCACAGTCTCTCAGGGGTGTACCTGCTGTGCTGTAGACATATCCGTGGCCACAGATGCTTCTGCTCCAACGTGCTCTTACCCACAACCACAGACACTTCAGGTTGTCCTGCTCCTGCACGGACTTATCCACAGGTCAAGTCCCTTCAATTCAAGCTGCCACTGGAGCTGCAGCCTGTCTGGCCCAGCAGCGACGCCCAGACCACAGGCCAGCCCCAGGACACATGGCCACGGCTGTTATCAAAATGCTCCCAGGCACAGCTGGGTGAGACGATAAGCCCTACAGCAAACAGCCAGAGCGAAAAGAAGCCACTAACAAGCTCTAGACTAATGCACAGCAGGGCAAGCAAGACCTATGGCAAACACAGCACCCTGCCAATTAACAGCTAAATAGCACTCAAAGATATAAACTCAGTCTAGCAATCTCCAACCAAACCTGTCGTTATCTCAAACCCTTTGAGCCCCAAGTTGGTCACCAGAAAAGGACTGTCCTTGTTTAACCCCAGTGGGCAGCTCAGCACCACACAGCCACATGCTCACTTATGCCCAGTGGGATGGGGCAGATAATTAGAAGGGTAGAAGTGGGAAAATTTGTGGGCTGAGATAAAGACAGTTTAATAGGTAAAGCGAAAGCCATGTACACAAACAAAGCAAAACAAGTAATTTATTCACTTCCTATACATAGGCAGGCATTCAGCCATCTTCAGGAAAGTAGGGCTTCATTACAGGTATCGGTGACCTGGGAAGAGAAACACCACCAGTTCAAATATGGCCCTTTCCTTCCTTCTTCTCTTGGCTTTATATGCTGAGCACAACATCGCATGGTCTGGAATATCCCTGTGGTCAGTTGGGGTCAGCTGTCTCCCCTCCCAACTCCTTACACACCCCCAGCCAGCTCTCTGTCGAAGCAGCCCGAGAAACAGAGAAGGCCCTGACACTGTGCAAGCACTGCTCAGCAATAGCTAAAACATCTCTGTGTTATCTTTCATCTGTTTTAATGCATTGTTCTCAAGAATTTTTCAGCTTGAAAGGAAGTTAATTTCCATGGTTAAGTCATCAAGCTGTAACAAGACAGAAACTGACAATCACACATTCAAATCATATCAATGTCAGCTTATTCTACAGGATGAGACAAGTACCAGCAGAAGACCGACTGCTCCTGACTCCTCTGAGTCAAATTTAAAGTCAAATTTAGCTCAGGAAGATTAAGGGTTTATATCCTACTTTCTCATATTCTTGTACAAAGTCTTACTACTTCCTGTATTTCCATGGCTCCTGAGAATGAGATCATAACCAATACTTAATGTCTGGGATGTGGGCAAAGGTTGTAGGCCTGTGGTAACTATTTCACTAGTCCTAGAGACAGGGTCTTCTCCATGAAGAGACGAAAGGACCTGTTGCCGTACTTCAGATTGTATGTTAACCTCATCTAACTTTTAGATGTTTAGGATTAGGGAAGATAAATTCCAACCATGGTGGCTGAAAACATGCCATCTTATACCAATTAGCAAGCAGGGATCTATGGTCCATCTTATGACTGTGATGTAAGAAGGGAACAGAGCTTGTGTCACATGTGATGTTTGTCCAGGATGTTTGGTTTACTTTTCATGCAGAGCATTCTGTAAAAGAGGATGTCTCCTTACCACTGAGTGAAATATAAATTTTACTTCACTGATTCCTTTCATCAGTGTTTTTCCAGGGACATCACAGGGACTAATTTTAAAATAAAATTCTTTATTAAAAATGTAACATCAAAAAAACTTCAGTCAAAGTTCCAGATCCTCAGAGTCACTTCTCATTAGAGTTTTAGTCAAAATAGTCACTGGTTGAAAGGTCAGAAATCCAGTGACTGAAGCTGACTTGGCAAGTCAGGACTTGTCTCCAAGATTTTTCAGAGGTTTGAAAGTTGTTATTTCAACAGATATTTTCTTCCATTGCCCTTTAATCTGAGGGTACCCAGCCTAGCAAGTTTTTAAAAGGTTTGTTTTTCAGCAGTAGGTGGCACTATGAAGTTTCATAAATATTGCAATATAAATTAATATAAAATGCTACACACATAAATTATTTTTAAAATATGAAAATATATCAGAATTCTGATAATAAAATATTTTTCTAAATATTACAATTGAGAAAAAGTCTAATGCAAGAATAGGAATGAGAATGTCTAATATCAAAATAGGTGACATGTAACATTTATAATAATATGTGTCATAAAAAGTTCTTTATCCTCTTTGTAAAGTACCAGCTTGAGTTGTTCTTGAATATACTTCAGCTACTTTGAATTTCCCAGAAATTATATCTATCTCATTTGCATATAAGAGGTAATGTTGCAATAATGAGTGTCAATACATCTTGAACAGGTTATGTACTTTTTATAATGTAAATGAATGTATACAGACAGGAATACGGCAAACGAAAAAGCATTTGGATTTTTCTTTCATGGTCAAAAGTTCATGATTAACAAGCAGAGACCAGACCACTACATGTGGGGCTGTATTCCTCCATGGATACTATATGGGGATGTTACTACATCACAAATAAACTCCATGATTAAAGAGATGCAATGTTAATTGAAAACATTTTCCTCAAAACTTTACTATACAAGTATGTATAATCTATAAAGGGCAACTCACAAATAAATCTGTGTTTCCGGCTATTTCAGATTGTCTGATGACAGGAAACAATATTGCAGAAGTACTGTGGGTACTTTGTTTCAGAAGCTCCCTCATTCTTCAGCGGTGTACAACAGTGAGATGCAGCATTTTCATTAAGCTGATTTTTGGATGACTGCCTTCTCAGTAGAAATTAATTGCTGGTCTGCTTGAGCACAAGGTGTGAAGATAAGGAAAGGAGAAAAGAAATTAAGCAAGGAACACAAATGAAATATATAGTCAATGCTCTTTTATCTGGCTTGACCAGAAAGTGTCCTTGCCTTTTTTTTTTCACCCCAGGCTCCAAGCAAGCTGCTTGGCTCTGCATACTATTTCTGCACTACGATACTACCTATGCCAATGCCTAAGATTCACACTTCCATTGTTTTGTTTTCTATTAAACAAAGCATGTAGAAAAGACACTTTTATAGCCTCACAGCATTTTTTCATGGACAGACATTATGTATGACTTCTTTTGTGCTAACGTGGTCTGCTTACTGTTTCTTTTATAATACTGAGAAAGTCAAAAGCTGGTACTTAATAAAAACATAATTTGCAAGGAGCTGGCAGCAGCTACATTCAAAAGGTTCTTTAACTTGCAACAGCCTGCTTCAGTTTCTCCAGAATCTTCAACAAGAGTCCTTTCAGTTGGATTCACTTGGGTTTACTTTCAGACCCCAGAATACAGTGGTACTATAAAAATAATTAAATTTTGGTGTTTGTTTTCTATAACAAATGATTCATTGTCATGATGCATTCTACCTCCATGGAATCAAACCCATAGCATCATGAGAGCTGCTTCAATATATTTAATTCTGATTCAGCATATCTTCTGCTTAGACCTCCACAATGTGTTTAGTGGCTCCATGGATGTGCTTTAACTAAACTTTCATTGTAAGGGAAGTGCTTCCCCTACATCTAGTACAGTTATCAAATATGCAATATATGAAATCTACTTAAATTACAGGTTCTTCTTCCTTCCAAGGGATATATCAATTTCGTATAACTACAGCAAGCAATATCTTTGGTTAGACACACACCTGCAACATGAAGGTGCAAAGAACCTTTTTTAATTATTAGAGATATATCATATTTTTACACTTGGGATATTTTTTAAGTTGTAAAGTCACACTCTTGTACCTTGAAGGGCAAACCTGAAAATGAGATCTTCGCCCTAGCTCTGTTTAAATGGCACCAACAGCTCAGCAGCTGGGTCTGAGAGGGACCCAGTGCAGCACTCTGGTTGCAAAGCACAGAGTCAAAGCACCTGCAAAGGAATAGCGATACTTATCAGGTCTAGTAAGAGTGTCCTAATTCCACACTATTTGGTTCTACTAGATCATTGAAAGTAGCCTCAGAAATAGGCTCAAGGAGGGACCAAAGGACCTGAAAGGTATATATTGTCATATACTGTCAGCCCGGCTCCACACACGATGGCAGCAGTCAGACCCTTTTCAAAGTGGTATTCAGTGCACTGAACTGATTAACTATTTGGCTGTTGCTTGTATTTTCCAGGGGACTTCAGCTTGCTGTCTGTGTAATGTCATTTACAACATAACGACAGGTGCTTTAAGATAGGACACTGCAATAATTTGGTAACTGACACTGGAGTAAGGATCGCGGCCTGTGGCCTGTCGGCTCTAAAGCATTCCCCCTTACTTTTAGGGCTCTGGCACGTGCTTTGTTACTCCTGAGGAGTACGGTGTTTTGGGGGCTGTGATGTCTTGTTAGTACGTGTTGCGTATTAAATAGCTGGAAAAGGCAGAAGGTTGACAAAATGGTATCAGGACTAGTGACATTGCCGCTCTGAGGGGAAACTCGTCCCAATTTCAAATTGGAGCTATCCATTCCAAACGCTCAGTGTGTGCAGACCCCGAATCTCCCGACGGCTGGTGTGGCGGCTCGTTCGGGTTCCCCTGCGCGGCAGCGGCAGCCGGCCCTCACGGGGCTGTTCCCGGGCTCTGCCATCCCTCCGCGCTGCCCGCCGGCTTCCCGGCCATGCTCCCTGCTCCAGCGCCGAACTCACCGGCCTCGCCCGGAGCAGGGGCGCTCCTCCACTCACCGACGACACCCGGAGCAGGGGCTGCCCGGCGGGCGCGGGGCCGCAGGGTGTGGGTGCGGCGCCGCGGGAGCGGGGAGCGCGGACGAGGTGCCCGGCACCGGCACCGCCGCTGCCGGGAAAGCAGCCGCCTCCGCGGGTCCCGCGGGCGCTGAGT
>VZTX01026610.1:0-36297 GCA_013400915.1 Pardalotus punctatus | reverse complement strand
ACGTCCCCAAATGCCACATCCACACATTTATGAACACTTCCAGGGATGGGATTCCACAAGGGATGGGAGGGGTCTGGGGCACAAAGTTTGGCGGAGGGGTCTGGGGTGGCTCAGCTTGGAGAAAAGGAGGCTCAGGAGGGACCTTTTGGCTCTCCACAAATCCCTGACAGGAGGGTGGAGCCAGATGGGGGTCAGGCTCTGCTCCCAGGGAACAAAGGAAAGGACAAGGGGAAATGGCCTTGGGTTGTGCCAGGAGAGGTTTAGATTCAATATTAGAGAGAATTTCTTCATGGAATGGTGATCAGACATTGGAACAGGCTACCATGGTGGAATTACCACCCCTGGAAGTGTTCAAAAATGTGTGGATGTGGCACTTGGGGATGTGGCTTAGCGGTGGCCTGGACACTGCTGGGGGAATGGTTGGACACCACAATCTTAGTTCTCTTTTCCAACCTAAACTATTCCATGATTCCATGCTGGGTTTTGTGGCGTGCTGGGAACACCCAAACCCCCAAAGCCACCAGATCCACTAAAATCCATTCTTTGCCGCATCCCAGCTGCAGATGGAAGTTGGGATTGCACCAGTGGGCTGGAAAGGGAGTTCAGGTCCTCAGCCTTTTGGGAGGCTGATCCTGAGTGTCTTTTGCAGCAGCAGTTTTCCAGGGAGTTTCTTGGAGCTCCGTGACTTTCACGCCTGCTGCTTTTCTTTTTACTTCTCTCCTGTCACGCTTGCTTCCGATGTTTCCTTGCTGTCGGATTTCTCCTGGCTGCACCATCCCCAGCTTTTCCAGATGTTCTTCTCCTCGCTCTCCATATTTCTCCTCAACAGCTCAGGGATCACTTTGTTCCCCCATGACATCTCCATGCTTGGTGGTTTTTCCTAAACCTTTGGATTTTTGAAAGGTTCTAGTAAGGTCTACCTGGAGCCTTCTCTTCTCCAGGCTGGAGATTTCCAGCTCTCCCAAGCCTGGCTCCAGAGCAGAAGGGCTCCAGCCCTCGGAGCATCTCCGTGGTCTCCTCTGGACTTGCTCCAACATCTCCACATCCTTCTGATGTTGGGAACCCCAGAGGTGAATGCAGAATTCCAGGTGGGTTCTCACCTGAGTGGGGCAGAGGGGCAGAATCCCTCCCTTTCCTGCTGCCAGAATTTTTCTCTTCAAGTTGGGTGATGCTTTCCCCATTTCTGCCACTCTGTATTTCCTGGAAACAAAAGTCGTGTACTTTTTACCTAAAACCAGGAGTTCTGGATGCAGATCCAGAGCCACAGAATTTATTTGAGCAGTGGGTTTGCCCACAGAGGTTGTGAACTCCCCATCCCTGGAAGTGTCCAAGGCCAGGTTGGATGTTGCTTGGAGCAACCTGGGATAGTGGAAGGTGTCCCTGCCCATGGCAGGGGGTTGGAATGAGATGATCTTTAAGACCCTTTCCAAGCCAGACTATTCCATAAATTTAATACTTTTCCTGCTAAAATGGGTATTTCCTTACATCTCTTAAGCGCCAGTGCCCAATGCAACCTCACTCCTGGTGGATTCTGTGAACTTCCTCTTTGCCTGAGGTTTCATTGGCATAACGGAATTAACCAAGCAGATTTGGTATTAATTCCCCAAATATTCCCAGCTGAAAGCAGCTGCCATGCTAAGCAAATTTTGCACTGATTTCAGAGCCCTCTAAAATGTTTCAGCTCCAAATCCCACCTTTCTCCCATCCTTTTCGAATGTGACAACGGGAGCAGCCGCCGTGCTCCGGGTCCCAGGTAAAGCACTTTGGATCAATTGGATTTATTTCCTATTAAGCAGCAGTTCATGATCATAAAGCATCGTTTACATGCTGGCATAAAGAGCCGTTGCTCTTGAAAGAGCTCGGAACTGAATGAGTGTGAAAATTAAATTCCCCTCTTAAACCCAAGGATGGTCCTTTTGGAAGCTGATTCCAGTCGCAACATAATTAACCTCTTGCTGTGCCATTCTGTGGGAACATATTGAACCTGCTCCAGGATAATCATCCCTAATACTGGTGTCTGCTTTCACACTGAATTCCT
Source organism: Pardalotus punctatus (assembly GCA_013400915.1). NCBI lineage: Eukaryota > Metazoa > Chordata > Aves > Passeriformes > Pardalotidae > Pardalotus > Pardalotus punctatus. Next base: position 34,259 of record VZTX01026610.1, on the reverse strand, counting down.
AACAGCATTACGGTAATCCCAAAGCTTTTGTTAACTCCAGGGACTTGGCCAAGTGGGCAGCCAGGACAAAAGGTGTCGGAGCCATGTGGCTCAGGGGTGACGCCATCCAGGTGTGGGAAGGGAAACACCAAACCCATTTGCTTTTGGGTGGAGGAGCTGTGGTGGAATTTCATTCAGGTTTCCCATGGATTTATCTCCATTGAAGGTCATTTCCAAATGCTTGGAGCTACCTGGGAATAGTGGGAGATGTCCCTGCCCGTGGCAGATGGTTGGAACTTGATGGTCTTCAAGGTCCCTTGCAACCCAAACCTTTTTAGGATTCTTGTTTTAGCCCATCTTCTCTCTGTCTTTCTCAGTTTTTCTCTCCATTGCCATTCCCTTCCCATTCAGAGTTTTTCTCATCCAGGGAATCAAGTGGTGTTGGGGATAATCCCCTGAAGGTTTGGGTGTTTTTCCACCTCTGCACCCAATGATGAACTCAACTCTTTCTGAGACTGGAGAAGAGAAGGCTCCAGGGAGACCTTGGAGCCCCTTCCAGTGCCTGAAGGGGCTCCAAGAGAGCTGGAGAGGGACTTTGGACAAGGGATGGAGCAACAGAACAAGGGGGAATGGCGTTTCACTGCCAAGAGGCAGGGTTAGATGGGATATTAGGAAGGAATTCTTGTCTGTGAGGCTGGTGAGAAGCTGTGGTTTCCCAGAGAAGCTGTGGCTGCCCCATCCCTGGAAGTGTTGAAGTCCAGGCTGGAGGGAGCTTGGACCAACCTGGCTCTGGGTTGATATGAAGGGCAGTGATTGGGATTCCCAATCCCTGTAATCTGCTGTCACAGCAGGAGTGAGGCTGGTCCATCCTGGCCATCAGAGCTTCCCGTGGCGCTTCTGCTGTTGAGGTTGCTCCTGGCTGCAAACTCCTCTTCTGCCCCCAGATTTGCCCTTGGGCCTTCTTAGTAAAATCCTGAAAACCTCCTCCACCACCTTCCCTTCACCCATGAGGTGGGTGGCAGCACAGAAGGATCAGATCCATTAGGAAATGGTCTTGTAGTGATTTTATGAGAAAAGGATTCCATGCCTTGACGCTGATCCCAACCTCCACGTAATGCAAGTCATCACCAAGTTTTCTCAGGTCAGGGATGCCTTTTCCCATGGAAAAGAGGGAGATCTGATCCTGTGCCATCCCAGACCGCTGCTGCGTGTGTGATTGTCCTGCTGCAGCCTGGGATGGCTTTGGGTGAGCGGCCTCTTCCTTCTGGGATTTGAGGATAACAGTGGGTTTTGCTGAATCCTCCCTTCCAGACCTGGAGCTAATCCCGAGGTAAGGGGATCATCTTTGTGTTGGGAAGGATTTGATTCCAGAAAACTCTTCCACAGAGATTTTAATTTCTTTTGTAGAGCTGCTTTGGATTCTGAGTGCGAATCTTTTACCCTGTGTCAGGAGCTGGGACGTGCTGGTGGTTCCTTTGCACGTGTCCTAATAGTTCTTATCCCTTTATTTTTTTGCCTCATGCCTTTTTGGAAAGAGCAGTTTGGTTTTATCATCGGTTTTTGGCCTCTTGTTTTGCTTTTTTGCTGGGTGATCTTGTTGTGACTGAGTTCAAAAGGCCCTTGGGGTGGCACTCCCGCATCGCTTTGCATCCAGCGGTTTTCCCTGGAGCTGGGGAAATCCTGGCAGCGTATCCAAGGTTCATCTTCTGCTCCCCAGTTTGCATTCGTGCCTGCTCCCGTCTCTCTTCCAAGTGCTGGAAGATCAGTGTACCTGTCACTCACTGCTTCCTGGCTCCGATCGGGATTAACGGCACAGCTCGGCATTGAGCCCTGACAAAGACACATGAGAAGGGTCTTAGTGGCCAAGGATTGAGGACAGGAGACTTTGTGGTACCCAAGTCATGACTTAATTTAGTTATTTTCCCTGTTCATGTGCCTTTTCCCCATTCCTGTGCCTGTAGAGGAAGTTTTTCCATCCCGTATCCTTTTCCAAAAGCAGCAGTAATCTCTTGGATTTGGTAATCTGCCCTCCTGAAGTTTAATTATTTAACTTTTTTTCCCACCAGTAGCTGGGCAGGATTTATTCCACCAATATTGTTTCCCTATTCCATCCTGAGCAGCAGCATCTTCCTTTTCCCTCATGGATTTGGAGTCACAGAATCTTGGGATAACCATTAAGGTTGGAAAAGGGCTCTAAAATCATCAAGGTCAAATTTTAACCCAACATTTCCAAGGCCACCACTAAACTCTGTCCCCAAGTGCCACAGCAGCACAAATTTGAGGGACATCTTCCACTAGACCAGGTTGCTCTAATCCATGGATGGGGCAGACAGAGCTTCTCTGGGAAGCCTGTGCCAGGGCCTCCCCACCCTCCCAGGGAAAAATTTCTTCCCAATGTCCCATCTCTCCCTGCCCTCTGGCAGTGGGAAGCCATTCCTCCTTGTCCTGTCACTCCAGGATCTTGTCCAAACTCTTTTCCCATCTTTATTTTCAGCCTCCTTTAAAAGAAGGTCTCTCCAGACCCTCCTCCAGGCTGAACATTCCAGGAGCCAACCCTTTTTACACCCTCCCTGCTTTAGCTTCCCTAGGGGGGCCAGGTCCTGGTACATGTCTCAGGAAAATAAGGACAGAAATAAGGACCCTCGTATCCAACCCCTTTCCTAAGGGATGTGTGTGCTGGTGGCTCCTGGATCCCACCTGCTTGGAGCGCCCTGGTAAGGGGTTTTGGCAGCAAATTCCGCATCTCAAGGTCAGCATTGGACGAGAGGAAACAGCCTTGAGTTGCACCAGGGAAGTTTTGATTGCATATTTCGAAAAATTTCTCCACTGACGGGGTGCACAGGCTGCCAACGGAAGTGGTGAAATCATCATCCCTGGAGGGATTGAAAATCCGTGTGTGTGTGGCACTTGGGGACACGGTTTAGTGGTGGCCTTGGCAGCACTGGGTCGATGACCTTAGAGGTCTTTTCCAACCTTAACAATTCTACATTTAGAGTTTACACCAGGATTTTTTTTTTTTTTCCCTGGGAATGGGAGGTGCGAGCGGCGCCCGCGGGATTCGCAGCTCCGCAGAAAGCCCCGAGCTCAGCAGCGCGCGGCCCTGGCTGATAAATGATGCTCATATCCCATTCGAATATGATGCAAGCAGTTTTTTTGTAGTTTGTCTTCCATGGCGGTAGTAAAGTTTTTAATTAGGAAAGCTAATGAGATCGATTAGTCATTAGAAGTGACCTCTGGATCGCGGCGAGGAGTGGGGATGTGTGCGCCGGGCTGATAACGGGGGACGCTGGGGTATTGTTTGTAATAAAAGCGTGAAGTGTTTGATTTGAGTGAAATGTGCCACGGGGAATACATCACGCGGAGAGGAAAAAATTACAACCCTGGGAGCCTGTAATGAAGGGAATTAAACCAACATCCTGTCTAAATAACATGATTATCTACACAAAACCCCTCAGCTAGCAAGTAATAATAGAAAACGGAGCTCTTCGGAGAGGCTCTTTGAGGAGGTGGTTAATGCCGGAGTCGCGCATCAGGCACTTTCCAAGGAGCAGCTTTGGAATGAATACACCATCCAATTACCTCTGGGAATAGAGTTTACCAGGTGCTAGCCCGTTTTGGGGAAGGAGGAGGAGGAGGGGGATGCCTGCAATAATTTGGGACCTCTCTTTCTTGTCAGGCAGGAGTTTGATGCAGTTCTGGGTTGATTGGTGGCAGCTCGAGCTTGTGTGGGGGCAAAAAAATGTTAATTATGTATTCAGTGAATTCCCAGCGTAGTAATTCCGTGAGGCTGGAGTGGAGGAGGGAAAGGGGCAACTTGTGCTGTTGCTGGTTGGGGAGGATGTGGAATTGTGGCTCTCATCCCTTTCCTCTGGGGAAGGAGCTGCTTTGGGTACATGGTTGGTGCTGTATCCGTGAGAGACTGGATGTGTCCATGTGTTCTGGGTGACGAAAGTGACAGAAGATAGAGTTAGATGGGATATTAGGGAGAAATTCTTCCCTGTGAGCGTAGTGAGGCCCTGGCACAGGTTGCCCAGAGAAGCTGTGGCTGCCCCATCCCTGGAAGTGTCAAAGTCCAGGTTGGACGGGGCTTGGAGCAACCTGGGATAATGGAAGATGTCCCTGCCCATGGCAGGGGGTGGAACTGGATGGTTTTAAAAGTCCCTTCCAACCCAAACCATTCCATGATTCGGTGATTTCAGGACGGTTGCGCTGTCACTGTAGCTGGGATTCCATTGTGTACGTGGTGTTGGTCTGTGCAGGGATTGGCATCTCTCTCCTTTTGTCGTTCCCGTTTTCTTGTCCTAAATACAGTTCCCTGAAGGAAAAGGCTCCAAGTTTGCTGGTACTTGGGAGCAATTTTAGTTGTAATTAGAGCTTAAAACTTGCAAAGGCTTTAAAAGCCCACGCCAGCCTTTGGTCACTGCCCTGAAGAATTTGATCTGCTACAAAAAAATCCCGGGACAGAGTCTTCCACTATCCCACATTGCTCCAAGCCCCATCCAACCTGGCCTTGAACACTTCCACCAATGGGGCAGCCACAGCTTCTCTGGGCAACCTGTGCCAGGGCCTCACCACCCTTCCAGGGAAAAATCTGTTCCCAATATCCCATCTATCCCTGCCCTCTGGTACTGGGAACCCACTCCCTGTGTCTTGGCATTCCAAGCCCCTGTCCAAAGTCCCTCTCCAGCTCTCTTGGAGCCCCTTTAGCTGCTGGAAGGGGCTCTGAGGTCTCCCAGGAGCCTTCTCTTCTCCAGGCTGGACATTCCCAGCTCTCCCAGCCTGGCTCCAGAGCAGATGGGCTCCATCCCTTGGAGCATCTCTGTGGTCTCCTCTGGATCTGCTCCTTGTTTGGGCCTCAGGGCTGGAGGCAGAATTCCAGGTGGGTTCTCACCTGAGCAGAGCAGAGGGGCAGAATCCCCATTTTCCTGCTGGCCACACTTTGGGATCAGCCCAGGACATGAGGAATTTTGGGGCTGCGAGTGCACGTGGTGGAGTCACGTCCAGCTTCTTATCTACCAACATCAGCAAATCCTTCTTCCTGGTGCTGCTCTCAATCCATCCATGTCCGATGCCCACTCAAACTGGGGATTGCTCCAGCCCAGCTGCAGGACCTTGCAGATGATCTCCTTTAGCTTCATAAGATTCCCATAGGCCCACAAAGTGTCCTGGTTTATTTGAATTAATTTTAATTTTTCTTCCAAATCACCACAAGCTCTTGAATTTCCTTCCAGTTAATTCCTGCTTTTCAATTTGTTCAGCATCAACTGGTTGACTTAAGGAACCTTTTTTTGGAATGTACTTTGGAGCACTACTGATTTTATGGATGCTTCCTGTGGTTCATGGCATCGCGCTGGTCTTGGGAACATCATTCCTTGCCCATGGCAAGGGGTTTGGAACTCCATGATCTTCAAGATCCCTTCCAACCCAAACTATTCCATAATTCTGTGATCGAAATTCTGTTTATGGTGACAATGCCAGAAATAATTTGCATGTAGACATTATATTGATGCATTAATTATGCAAAGTTCCCTCATAGAAGTTGGAGGGATATAAAGGAGTCTTAAAATAACATTTCGGATCTGGGGTCTTCGATTCATCCGGGGATTGGAGGTTCCAGATGCTGTGGCCTGGGCCAGGTAGAGCTGGCTGAGCTTTTTATATCAAACACCTTCCAAATTTTATTTCAGCCATATAAAAGGGATTGTTTGTGTGGTTTATAGATGGCATTGAGGGCTCTGAATCCCTCCATGTGCTCCGTGTTCAGTCCTCATTTATCCCATGGGATTGGATCGAGGAATGTTGTGAGCGTCATCTTTATCATGAAAAGTCCCAGTGATTCTTTTGTTGTGGTTCTTTTTTCACCACCAGCAGTTTTAACTTTTTTTTGCTGAGTTTGGGAGTGGAAATTTGTGTTGCCTGATCCCTCCCAAACCCAACACAAGCCATCAGCCTGTCCAGAATGCTCAAGAAGGAAAATATTCCCTGTATGAAACTGTAAAAGTGTGGATTGGTGTTGCCACTGTTGCAGGAAGATGGGTGAGCTGCTCCCTCCTTCCTAGGGAATGGTACCAGCTCTAAAATGTATTTCCCTATTTTTACTAATTTACCTGGGAATCCACCTTATTCTCCCTCCTCTTACAGAGCCAAACATGGGGATGGGTCCAGCGTTTTCAGCGGAAGTAACGATCCTGCTTTTCCCCTCCCAACCTCTCCATAATTTTAATGAGAGGATCTCCGAGAAAAACAGCCGGCCCTTTAAATCAGTTATAAAACCCAGAGACCGAGGCTCAGCATGGAGTGTCAGCTTTAATTATCTGGGCAGTTACAGCTGTATGTTATAAAAGTCGGGCAATTAGGTGCATTCCTGAAAGCTTGGGGAAAAAAAAAAAAAACGGCTCGTGGAGGAAAACCACAGTCAAGCACAGAACTATTAATTGCACGAAAAACATTCTGTGGAATAACCCAGGGTGTAGATCATCCTGCAACTTTGAGAATCTGGGAATGGTTAGGATCAGAAGAGAGCTTGAAGCTCATCCAGTTCTCTGCCATGGGCGGGGACACCTTCCACTATCCCAGGCTGCTCCAAGCCCGGTCCAACCTGGACTTCCACACTTCAGGGATGAAAAATGCGATGAAAACGCCAAGGATTAAAGGCATACATTTATTTCCAGTGTGGATGTTGGGATCAAGGTGTTGTTGGTGAATCCATGATTCCTGCAGTAGAGTTTTGCTGATAAGCTGGTGAAGCCAAACACTCCCAAGCCCATCAGGATCCTTCTGTTACCATCAGCCATGGTAGTCCCATTCCTGACACTTCACCCCTTTTCCACATGCTAAAAAGTTGGATGTAGGACTTATGTTAGATGTTGGATGTGGGACTGATGACCGTTGAACTTGACGATCTTAAAGGTGTTTTTCCAGCCTTAAAAATCCTGTGATTCCGTGAGAATGGCGGTGGGATCCCTCCTGTCCCATCCACACCTGAATTTCAAGGCTGTTTTTCCATGCTTTTTTTTTTCCCTAGGATCCAACTTCCACTTCGTAAGGAGCCCCCCAGGCAACAAGGTGATAAAGACACGCTACAGGATTGTGAAGAAGAACGTGGCATCTCCAGCCTTATCATCCTTCACCAGCCCCATTCCCACCTGGAAAACCAGGCGCCTCATGACATCCAGGTAATTCTTCCATCCCTGGAATGCAGCTGGTTGGGATGTGGGAGCCACGGGAGCTCCCGTGTTGGCTCTGTGTTCTTCCATTGTGTTTTCACCGTTTAATTTCCGTATTTATTTGGTCTATGCGGAGTTTATTGACTTAAAGTGTAAAATCATATTAGGAATTGTGTTATCCTGCCTCGGTGCCAACAGATTATGCCTGTGGCTTCCCATTTATTCCCTCTTGGAATTAATTATTTCCATGGAGCAGTTAAATAAGCTGAAAAGAGGATGAATAAACGTGCAGATGTTGGTGCTGAAGAGGAGCGTGTTGGAGGCTGATGCTCCAAACCTACACCAGGATGTAGGTGCTGTCCCAAACTCACTTATTCCAAATTTTCTGGATATATTCAGAAATCAGGAAATATTTGGCACTGCCTGGAGAAGGTGCTATACCCTTGAGTTGGAATATTCCTAAATCCATAGAGGGGGAGATGTTTCAGGGAGCATTTTGGAAGCAAAGACAAAACCTGGAGGTTGTGTAGAAGCAGGAGGATCATTAAAATAATTGATTCTTTCAAACAAGGTGCAATTAGAAGTGATAGGTTTGGTGAAAATACAGATTTTGGCTGTTTTTAGGTTGGGAGTAACTTGTCCTCCCCCTGAAATGCCGGGAATCACAGACAATATTTTGGGCAACGAGAGCCTGCTCTGCTCTTCTCCATTTTTGTTTCCCTGCTCCAGGTGTTTTCCATAAAAGTCATTCCCCAGCAATGCCCTGAGGATTGATGGCTTTTATGGTGGGGCTGCAGAGAGACAAAAACCGTGGTGATTGTTTTTAATACTTGACTGCCTGATTTTTCCCTTTAAAACGGAATTTTGGGATTCACAAATCAGTATCTGAAAGGACAGTTGGTTTTGGAAGAGCTCAGGGTGATGAGGCAAAGTATGGAATAAATAAATAGGAAAAAAAAAGGTTGGGTCGATTATTTTGCCTTGTTTTCCAAGCTCTTGGCTGAGAAACTCCTCTGGTACTCTACTGGTCTCAAAGTGACTCTTCCAGTATGGAAACTGGGATCCTTTTTGGGCTCGTGGTCAACCTTACCTGCGCCACCTCCTCCTTTGTCTTCACATTCTACTTTTGCCTTTGACGTTTTCCTGCCTGGGCATCATCCCTGAGATCCAAATGTCACCTTTTGTTCTGGGTTGTCTCCTCCAATTACTGCTCCGTTTGGAGGTGCCACCTCCATTTGTACATCCTTGGCACCAAATTCTTGCGTTTCCCTCTTCAGGAGCAAACCATGTAATTTTTTGCCTGCTCCATCATCCTGCAGTTTCTGGAATCCTGGAATCACAGGGTGGTTGGGCTGGAAGGGAGCTCTAAGATCCATGAATTCCATCCCCCTGCCATGGGCAGGGACACCTTCAACTATCCCAGGTTGCTCCAAGCTCCAAGCTTTTGCTCAACCCAGCAGTGATTTTCCAATGAACGACCTTGTTCTGCCGTGATTGGCTGAGAGCTCCCACTTGTAGGATCATTTTCTCCGTATTAATCTCCGACTTCATTAAATTGGTGTAGTTTAGATCTTACAGCTGCTTCAGACAAATCTTGATAAAATGCCATCAGCAAATTAAAACAATTATGTTTTAAAGAAGCCATAAATCTCCGTCTCCCAATTACCTTCGTTGGGGGTGATCAATCATCCGGCCTGTCTGGAGGAAGCACATGGCAAATGCTTCTCCTGGAGTTTTTACGGGATTTTGTGCTCCATCGTTCCTATCATCATCTTGGATCTGTCACAAGCAACGTGCCAAGAGCTGCTTTTTTCCTCATTTTCTTTGCTCTTCCCGAAACAAGGAGCAGCTTTGGTGATGGTGGGACACCCCTTTAATCGCCTCAGTTTTATTTTTCATACTGACTAGCCAATTATTTTTAATATTTCTGTGGTATTTTTAATTTTAATAATTATTATATTTTTGCAATAATTTGATATTTTTAATATCCTCTTCCCCTTAAGCCAGCAGTGGGATGTCAGCTGGTGGTGCTGCCCCCAAGTGCTACTCCCAAACTGGTTTCCAGCTGACCCTAAGGAGCGATTTCTTCCATGAAATCCGGGTTTTTAGATATCTGGAATTTGATGTGCCGGGGTTTTACTTTGCTGGGACATCCAGGATGTTGCCGTTGTTGCTGATAAACCCCCAAATCACCAGATTAAGATGAAGAGGGACGTGGCTTTGGAGAATTGAGTGACAGGGAGAGTTGCTGGAGGTACCTGATGCCAATCCCTCGGGAATGAATTCCATCCTCCCTTCTTGCAGGGTTGCATTAAACTCGGCCCTGCTGCTGACTTTTCTTCGAGGCGATAGGTGGGAGAATATTTTAAATTAATTTTACTCCACTTTTTGTAATATTTTTGTTTTAAATAGATTTATAAGCAGCTCGGGTCCTATTTCTCCAAATTTATGAAGATAATTTTCACTCTCTTGATAAGGTGAAATTTACACCTGCTATTTCCATATTAATTCACATTGCTAAGTGGATCTAATTTTCTTCCGTTCTTCTATCTGGTGAGTGTGGCCTTTCCTAATGCAATTTCCCCCTCACTAAATCACTGTGATCGGGAGTCATGATCGAGTTAAATTAACTTAAATTAATTTACTTAATAAGAGCTCCAGATCATTGTGAATGAGGTTAAGATTTATTGATTCTCCTTTTCACTCCTCCCCCTTATCTCCTGCGGCTTTGCCGGGAGCGCAGCTCGCAACGGCTGTGATTTGCCGGCCTTAAATTTCGGTTGCTCCTGGTGACATTGAGGTTGCTCATCCCTTAAAAAGCCCAGGGGGAATTGTCCTCTCTCCTCACAGCCTCTCTCCGCTGGAAAAGGGATGAGGGATTTGCCGTGGAGGAGTTGGGATGGATGAGTGACAGTGGTGATGCTAGTCCTGCTTCCAACCTCTTCCCGTGGTTCGTGTGGATGTGGCCATCAAAAAAATGGGATGTCCAGGTGTCACAGACCTTGTCCAACCCGTTCTGGGGTTGGTGATCAGAGGGATGGAGCACCTTTCCTACAAGGAAAGGATGAGAGAATTGGGATTGGTCAGCTTGGAGAAGAGAAGCTTCAGGGTGACCTAAAATTGCAGCCTTCCAGTGCCTGAAGAGGCTGACAGGAAATATGGAGAGGGAATTTTTGCAAGGATACAGAGTGACAGGACATGGGGGGCGGTGGCTTCAAACTGAAAATCAGCAGGGTTAGGTGGGATATTGGGAAGAAATTCTTCCCTGTGAGGTTAATGAGGCCCTGGCACAGGGTTTCTGTGGCTGCCCCATCCCTGGAAGTGTTCCAGGCCAGGCTGGATGAAGTTTAAAGCAACCTGGGATGGGGGAAGGTGTCCCTGCCCATGGCAGGGGGTTGGAATGAGATGGTTTTTAAGGTCCCTTCCAACCAAGACCATTCTATGATTCCATGACTGTGGAAACTGCCGGAAAGGTTGGCAGGGAATCTGCTGTTGGAGTTGGGATCCTCCACCCCAGCAATTCTTGGATGGAAGGAGCAGGTGAAGGTAATGGCAGGAGGCTTCTCCTGGATGTTGCATGTTCCCCCCTTCCAGAGCCACATGTTCCACCACAGGGACAGTTGTTCTTGGGAACGGAGCAATGGGACAAACCCAGTGCCCGTCATAGACTGGGGTGGCTTGGAAGGGACCTTCTAGGAATGGGACCATCCAATGGTGCCTCTGGAACTTCTTCTGACAGCAAAAGTGGCTGCTTAGGGGGTGTGGATGTCACCATTCTCCAGTGCTGTCCCCACACTTGGTCTCTTCTCCCGTGCAGCCTCATCACCGGTGTTGTGCAGCATCAGGATTGGGAAAATCCCTGCTCCCGTGTCGGGGGTGATGTGTCCATGATGGGTTCAGCCAGAAACTGTTCCAAAAGCATTGGCTGGGAGAACAGTGCACCGGGTTCTTCCCCCAGAGGGTGGTTAGGCGCCGGAATGGAATCCCCAGGGAAGTGGTCATGGTTGCAAAGCTTCCAGAGCTCAAGGAACATTTGGACAGCACTCTCAGGCACAGGGTGGGATTTTTGAGGTGTCCTGTGCAGGAACAGGAGCTGGACTTGATGATCCTTGTGTGTCCCTTCCAACTCAGAATATTCTGGGATTCTGTAAACTCCTCCAGAAGACTCCATTTCTTCCTCTGGAGAGCCAGAACCACTTTTAGGATGCATTTTTGGGAGCAGAGAAACCTCTGAGTTGTGTTGATGGACCCCCAGTGGATGAGTGAGACACTGACCCACTTTGAGGAGTTTTCTTCTCAAATCCTGCTGCAAGTGTGGAAAACAAAAGTCACCTGTCTGCAAATAATGAGTTGTGTCTGGCACTGCTGGGGAAACTCGGTATTTCTTCCTGAAAACTTCACGGCGCCTCTTGAGGGACAATCCTACCCCTCCAGCACTATAAATAAGTAAAGAACAAGATAATCCAACATTTGTCAGAGAAATGCCAGCTCAGGAGAAAGGAACTCGTCAGCGGAGGATTCGCTCGTGTGGTTTAGTTTTGTTTTCTTTTTTCCTTTTATTTTCCTCTCTTTTGTTTTGTTCTGTGGCCTGGAGCGCATTGAACGGATTGAGATGGAGACAGTTGTCACCATCCCTGGAGGTGTTCAAGAAATGACAGATGTGTCACTCAGTGCTCTGGTCTGCTTCACAAGGTGATGAGTGGTCGAAGTTCGGACCTGATGGTCTTTTCCAACCTAAATCATTCCACGATACGGCGATCACAAGGATTTTTTTTCCCAGGTTTCGAAGATCCAAAGCCTTAAGGGAATAGAACTGAAGGGTAAAGAGGGTGATGTAGGTTTTGAAATGGGGCTCAGCCGCAGTGGTGAGTGCAAGAGCTGCTTCCCTGGGAAAAGGGACTTATGGCCGAGCATCCAAGAGGAGGAACCACCACCATCCCTGCCACTCACCCTCTGCAGGAGGTTGGATTGTTGCATTCCAGGTCACTTGGACACGCTGACCCCCTTGTCCCATCCCTTCCTTCACAGTGGGTGGTTTTGGGTTTCCAAGTTCTTTTTGCTCCCTTAGCAATGTTTTTTTGGTACCACTTTCTGGTACTGGTCAGCCCAACTCATGACCCAATTCAGAGAATCTTGGAATGGTTTGGCTGGGAAGGGACCTTGGAAGAGCATCTGGTCCAATGGCCTGCCACAAGCAGCGATGCCACTTGCCTAGACCAGGTCATTCCAAGCCCTATCCAGCCTGGCCTTGAACATTCCCATGGAATGGCAGCATCCATTTCATGTAGCCCCTGTCATCCCTTCCCGGCGAAGCCTTTCTGATTTTCCTTCCCATTTTTCTGACATTCCTTGAGTCCTGTTACAAGTTTCCCTGCAGAAGTGATTTCACCACCTTGAGACACCGGGATCGTGCGGTTGGGAAGGGCGCTTGGCTTCCCCCATGTGGAAGAGTATTTTCCATGTTATTGCAGAGTGAGTGGAGCCACAGGTGCTGGTCCTGGTGTGCTGTCAGTGTGTAATTAACCCTTTCTCCCTAAATCCTTGGGGAAGAGAGACGTGGTTGAACGGAAGTCTCGGATTGCAGATAGAGGTGGGCGTACCCCGCTGGAAAAATTCCACTTCCTATATCTCATTCCCACAGGACGGTGTGGTTGACTTGCCACGGATGAAATGAACATGAAAACTCAATGTATCTCCTCTCTTTTGGGGAGCAGAATGTATCCTTGGGAATTACAGGAAAGCTTTCTCATCCTATGTTCCTCTTGTTGCATTGGAGATCGGGGCACATGGGGTCTGCGCCGAGCCGTCCACCATAATCCCATCTGGTGGACAATCAAGGGTCAAACCACAGCAATTCCATCACCTCTGAGCTTTTTGATTGCACTCCAAGGCTTCCTAAGAAGTCCATCCATTCTGGAAATGGGTTGGGGTCACCCAACAACTGTGACATCACTTGGGATACATTGGTTGTTTGTTGCACAACCCAGTTCTGGATTGGGGTAGTGGTGAGGCCCTGGCACAGGTTGCCCAGAAAAGCTGTGGCTGCTCCATCCTTGGAAGTGTCCAAGGGCAGGTTGGACAGGGCTTGGAGCAAGCTGGGATAGTGGAAGGTGTCCCTGCCCATGGCAGGGGGTTGGAACTTGCCGGCTTTTAATGCCCCTTCCAACCCAAACCATTCCGGGATTCTTTGTTCATGACCCTGGAAGGTCAGTGGTTAGAGCTGAGGACGGAGAGCGGAGTTTGGGTCCGTAATTCGCAGTGGACGGAGCAAATCCATATTTCTCTGGTTCTGGGGCGTCATCTCAAAAGTTGCAGAGAAAACAGGGAAAACTGTTAACGTCGGCTTCCACAGCGGAAAATTGCCGAGCGCTCCGACGGGAGAGGCTTTAATCGACATTCCCATATATTGTGAGCAGACAGGAATGGGGATTTTAAAGATCTCAGCAAACGCTGTCTGCTCCCCTTGATCCATTTATTTTTTCCACTATTCCGGACCTTCCGGGGTCCAAGAGGCGCGATCCCAACCTCTTGCAGACCAGTTTGGACTGATGTTGTGGGCAAAATGCTTTTTAGTGGTGTAAGTGGCTCAGTCTCCCAATTTTTCGGTGTCTCAAGCCCATCTTTTTATGTTGTTTATTTAATTGGGATGATGCTCCGGTGGGATTTTGCCTCCCAGTGCTGATTGCTCTGGGATCTCCCTGCAGGGAGGTGAAGGAATCGTGAGCAGAGGGCAGAGGTTGGGACACCGGGAGTTAATTTCCTTTTATCAAGATGATAAAATCCCCCCCTCCGCCTTCCCGGCTTTTGCCGCGTTAATCTGCGAACGGAGTCGGAATGTGACGAATGGCCTTAAAGTTCCTGTCAATTTTTTTCTTCCCAAATTCATTTGACATGAAAGTGAGAAGTAAACAGAAAGCCTGTGGTTAAGCAGATAACTTGGAAAGCCTTTTCCATCACATTTAAAAACGGCCGTGTCATGGATTCTGTGAATTGGCGGCTCCTATTTTGTTTGATTTTATTTTGTCTGTGTGGTAAATTTTCTTTTAATAATCCCGACGTGGTTTGACGAGGTTTTAGGCCTCGGATTTTTTTTGAAGGGATGTTAAACCATTCTCCAAAATGACATCTCATTAAAGTGAAATTCATCTGCTGGGATTGGAGCCGTTAAAGGCGGGAGGGAACAGTGACTCCCATTTGGAAATCCATATTTTTTGTTTCTATAGGAGGTACTTTTAATCCCTTTAATGAGGCTGGGATGAGATGCACAACCCGGATTGTTTCGGAGCAGCCCTGACATCTGGCCCAGCATAATCCAGTTTCTGTTTGGGACTGGTTTAGAGGCTTTAAAAAACAATGGCACCTCTTTGGGGCAAAGCTTGGGATTAATCCTCCCTGCTCCTGGTGCTCCCCCCTTCCTGAGAGACGGACACTGAGGAAAACTCACTCCTCTCTTGTGTCTTACTTTGCTTTTTATTTCTTATTCTTCTTTCTCTGTTTTCTCTTTTTTCTCTTTTTCCTCTTGTTATTTTCTTTTTCTTCTTCCTTTTCTCCTTTTCTCCTGTTTTCCTTTTTTTTTGTTTTCCCCTTTTTAATTTTTTTGCCTTTGCTACCTTTTTTCTTTTCCCTTTTTCTAGATTTCCCCCCTTTTATTTTTCCCCTTTTTTCTTTTTCCTTTTTTGTTTTCTTCCTTTTTCACCTTGCCTTTTTTCTCTTTTCCTTTTCCCCCCCTTCCTTTTCTTCATTTTTCCTTTTTTCCCTTTCCCACTTTTTCCTTTTCTCTTTTCTCCTTTTAACTCCTTATCTCCTTTCCCTTTTTTCCTTTTCCTTTGTTTTTTCTCTTTTGCTTTATTCCTTTTTATTTGTCCTTTTCCTTTTTTCCATTTCCTCTTTCCTTTTTTCTTTTTTCCCCTCCATCCTTTTTTGCCTTTTCCCCTTTTTCTCTTTTTCCTTTTTTCTTTTCTCCCTTTTCTTCCTTTTTTCTTTTTCATTTTTCCTTTCTTATTTTTATTTTCCCTTCTCCCTTTTTTCTTTTTCCTTTTTTTCCTTTATTTCCCTTTTTAAACTGTTTTCCCTTTTCCTTTTTTTATTTTTTCCCATTTTTATCTCTTTGCCTCCTTTCCCTTTTCCCCCTTTTCCTCTTTTTCCCTTTTTCTTTTTCCTCTTTCCTTTTTTCTTTTTTCACCACCCCTTTTTTTCCCTTTTCCCTTTTCCTCCTATTTGTCCTTTCTCTTTTTCCTTTTTTCCTTGTTTCATTTTTCCCTTTTCCCTTTTTTCTTTTTCCTTCTATCCCTTTTTTCCCTGTTTTCCTTACCCCCTTTTAATATTTTTTCCTATTTTTCTTCTTCCTTTCTTTTCCTTCCTTCCCCTCTCCCCAATTTTTTTCTTTTTTCCTTCTCCCTCTTTTCATTTTTTTCCCCTTTTTCCCCCCCTGTTCTTCCCCCAAACATCTCTCCCAGCCGGATGCTTTCCCACCTGGCAAAATCAGCAGCAGATCCAAGTTGTGCAGCTCCAGTGGGATCCAGGGACTCCACCACCCCCACTCCCTGCCCTATCCCCCCCATTCTCCCAGTCCTGTCCAGTGTTGGGGCAACCTCATGCTGGGAGGTTTTATTTTTCCTGCTTTTCCATGAATTCCAAGCTGCCGGCACTGGGGGAAGCGCTCCCGTTCCCTCCTTGCAGGGTCGGTCGCCGTAATCGAGCTCCACTTCGGAGGAAGTAATGAAACCAAAATAAAAGCAGGACTCAGGGGTTAATGACCAGCTCTAAATGCACATGAACATCCTTAGGAATAATGGGATTTTCCTTTTTTAATTTTGGTTAATGGAGTCGTCGTGTTTCGAATGGATTCCATTAAAAAGAAAACTGCCACATCCGATCCCGGGGATGCGGTGAGGGGTTATTTACTCGGCAGGGCGTTGTGTGGATCTTGGATCAGCCCTTCCCTGGAGCTTGAATCATCATTTTTGGGGAGCCCAGCATTCCCTAAACCCCTGTCTTTTCTTCCTGGGAGATCTTGCAGCTTCATCCTGTGCTGGAGCTGTGTTGGATTTGATGATCTGAAAGGGCTTTTCCAACTTAATCCATTGAGAGCCCCCAACCTGACACCGTCTTCTGCCTCATGAGGTGTTGGATTTTCTGCACCCTTTGGCACAAGATCACAAAATCCCAAGGTCATTTAGGTTGGAAAAGATTTCCAAGATCCTTGAGTCCCACCTGTGGCCGATGCCCACGTTGTCACCCAGCCCAGAGCACCGAGTGACACGTCTGGTTGTTCCTTGGATGCCTCCAAGGATGGGGACTCCACCACCTCCCTGGTGGCCCATTCCAATGTCTACTCTTTTTTTGTGAAAAAATTCCTCCTAGGAGGCACAAGTTGGATGGAAACAATCTGGAAGCCGTGAATTCCATAGCTTGGATAACATAATTGGAGTGTCTTCCTTCTCTCTCGTTTTCCCCCACCCCAAACCAAATTATGGTTGTGCAAAACCACTGTAGGAGAGTGTGGTGCTGTCATTCCTGACCGGAATCAGCGGCATCCTCAGTGGGATTTTCATCTGGGTCAGGACAGAATTTCAAAACTGGTCTCCTGAGTGAGACATCTCCGGTTGTTTGGCTTCACAGACTGGTCTTGGAGGCTCGGACTTGACCTCTGGTAGATAAAACCATTCCTGAGGATGTTCAGCAGCTCCTGGTGGACTTTGGATTGTCAAGGCCAGGAAGGAGGAAAGCAAAAGATGTGGTTTTGTTGGAATGTGTTTGATTTGCAGTGCGGATTTCGGATCCTCAGCACCAGGTGGGCTCTAGGGATCTACTCCAAAGGGTCTCCACAACTTTTGGGATGCTGGGGGTCAGGGACAGGGAGATTCTGGATCCCTGATGGAATCTGCAGCCAAAGGATTTACGGAAAAAGATAAACTGTGGTGATCTGTGAGATAAAAAAAGAGACTGCATTCAAGGAAATGTTTGTTTTGAGAGGTGCAGGGGAGCCACAAGGGATTTGGGGTGAGCAACCATCTCCCAGTTCCACTGTGGTGCTCCACAAGCATTCCCAGCTCCCAGAGTTGGAGAAACCAAGTGGAAAGATCCTGTAGGTACTAAAACCGGCCTGGAGGGCATTGTCTGTGTTGTGTCACAGAGCGGAGGTGCTCGTGGTGGTGTCGCTTCTCAGCGAGTTCCTGAGCAACATCTTTGTGCCTGGCTGCTCCCATCATTCCATTCCAATTCCACTTCCATGGAATTTTGAATTACTGTTTTCCTTAGTGTTTTTAATAGGCTGAGAGCACACGCATGGGCGGCTCAGAGAGGATTTGGTCAGGAGAGGTTTTCATTTGCCAGGATTTCTTTTTCCTTCTCTTTTGTGAGGCTTTTCCGTGCTTTCCAAGTCCAGCAGCTGTCAAAGAAAAGTGGAACATCCTTAGTGAGGAGGTTTAGAGGGATTATAAGGTGGGAGTTTACAGCCATGGATCAGCGGTTTTGGGTTGGGGATGGAATGTCTGGTGCAGGAACTTGGGTGGGAGAGGTGAAAATGTGGGCTCAGGCAATCCAAGAGGTCTTGTCCAATGTTGGGTGCCATCCCCAGTTGTTGGGATACGAGATTGCAGATGTTCCTTCCCGTGCTACAGTGGAAAATGTCAAAAATTCTCTGCACTCTCTGCAGCCAGGCTGGGAGAGCTGGGAGTGTCCAGCCTGGAGAAGAGAGGGCTCCAAAGAGACCTTAGAGCCCCTTCCAGTGCCTCAAGGGGCTCCAAGAGAGCTGGAGAGGGACTTTGGACAAGGGATGGAGTGAGAGGACACAGGGAATGCTTCCTAATGCCAGGTGGGAAGTCTGAGATATTGGGAAGGAATTCTTGGCTGTGAGGGTGATGTGGCCCTGGCACAGGTTTCCCAGAAAAGCTGTGGCTGCCCCTGGATCCCTGAAAGTGTCAAAGTCCAGGTTGGATGTGGCTTGGAGCAACCTGGGATAGTGGAAGGTGTCCCTGCCCCTGGCAGGGGGGTGGAACTGGATGGTCTTGAAAATCTCTTCCCACCCAAACCATTCCACGATTCCATTAAAAATGTTAATTACGGCTGTAATGATGTTTTTTATGGATTAGTGCACAGGGTCTGGGATGGACCCTGGGCTATCACGGGAAGGAAGCTGAGGATTGATCCTTCCTCATCCAATCCTGGGGTGAATCCTGCTCGACGTCCCCCAGGGACAGAGCGTGATCCTGTTGGGATTTGGAGCCGGTCTCTAAAGCCCTTTAACCCTCTTGGTGCTGCTCGCTCCATCCCAGGACATCCATTTATTCCTGCCCAGGTGCTCCAGGATAAAGCATCTCATGGGACCATGAGGTTCTGGGTACAACTATTCCTTTTATCGGTCCACGTTCCCCAGATACAGCTGAAACTTTAAAATATCCATATTTTATGGATATTATTCACCTTTTCTAACCCAGACTTCGACAGCAATGGAGTCGTTTGGCCAGATGAAATCTCCCTGTGGGAAAAGTTTTCCAAATTGGCCACGTTCTGTATTTAAAACTCATTTTGAAGTGGTTTGAACCCTTTGGAAGGGGTTTTCCTATGGCAAATTATTCTCTCCTAACATCATCCCATTTGGAGAATGTATTTTCCGGTGCTGAATATTTACACAGTTCCCATTTTTTTCACCTGACAGTGACAGCTGCAGGAGTGAGAGATGTATTTAACTTCTAAATTTCTACTCTAATAAGAGATTAGTAATGGCAGAGCTGCTTTTTTTCCACCCTTTTCCCAGATGCTTTTCCCTACAAAAGGTCATAACTTCTCCAATGTTTTAGCATATTGAGCCCTGAAGTTTTCCTGTGCCAATTCCAGTGTGAAAGTTGGAATTGAAAAGAAAAAACACCCAAAAAAGGAGGAAGGGGGAAGTGAGGCATGGCTGACTGGCAACTTCATGAGGCATAAACTCCCTGAATTTCTTCTTATTCTGATGAAATTGGGATAAAATTGGGATAAATTCCTTTAAACCTGTCCATGAGCTGCTGCGCTGAGCCGAGTCCAACTGGTGCCGGCATCTGGGCTGAGCTCTGGGCTGTGCCCGGGCAGGTCTCGGAGCTCAGGAATGAGCAATCCAGTTTTTGGGGGCAAAAAAGGTCACTTGGCAAGTGCTGGAGCATCGTTTTCCACTGATTAATTCTGTCCGGGCTCAGTAAACATTTAGGCTTCTTTCAGGCTGAAGGATGGATCCATCTGTTTCATCCTGGTGAGAGAAATCAGGGAATATTGTGGGCTGGAAGGATCATCAAATCCAGCTCCTGGCCCTGCAGAGGAATATCCCCCAAAAAGATAGAAAATACTCTAAAAATGATGGAGGAAACTCCTGGATTGGCAAATGCAGAGGGATCCTAAATAAGATCTCTGGGAGCTTCACTGGGCAGCAGGATCTGTTTTCCAGGAGCTGGAAAGGGCTTCATGCAGTGGAAGGAAGGAAGGAAAGAAGGAAAGGAAGGAAGGAACTTGTACATTTCTCCCACGGGTAAAATTTTGCCCTTGGACTGAGATAATGAAATATCCAGCTGAGTTTAAGTGTCTGTTATACTCAACATGGACAAAAACTCCGAAGTAATTAAATATTCATATCCAATACATCCATAATGTTTGGGAGATCTACTGGAAGGTTCCCTGCCCATGGCAGGGGGTTGGAATGAGATGATCTTTAAGGTCCCTTCCAACCCAAATTTTTCTGGGATTATGTAATCAGCTTTCTCAGTCCCTGGGTGTTTATTCCCTTCTGCTGCCTTGGAAATAATTGGGATTAGCTCATTAATACCGACTAATATCCCTCCTACCAGGTCTGGTCTTCCAGCAGAGCACTGAGATTTCCTCTTTCTACACCCAAATTCTCTGTCTGACAGAGCTTCCTTTGGGATGAAGCCGTAGCGTTCCTTCCAAACCTTGGTTTTATTCCGTTAGGGAATGTGTGGATGATGCAGGAGCATCCAGTGTCTCCTTGGCTCTTCCCAGGCTGGATCCTGGCACCTCTGTGGATGGATTTCAGCACGAGGCCGGATTCGCCACCGCCCTTGGCACTGGCAAAGCCGGCCATCTGCATCCGGCAGCTTCCCTGTTCCCGGTCCGTCCATCCATCCATCCCCAGGTGCCAGTCGGGCTCCACAGCATCTGCAGCTTCTGCTGCCCTCCAGGCTCGCCTGGAAGGAGGATTTGCAGGAGGATATGGGGAGGTCTGAGAGGTCACAGCTGTTAAAGCTGGGAAAGTGGGAAAAAAAGAGCAGAGGGATTCCCGAAGTTGGCACGGATCCCGCGGCCACCTGTCCGTGAGCTGGAACGGTTTTCCAAGCTGAAATAACGTTTTGATTGCAAATAATTTCCTTTAATGCCCCCCAAATAAGTGGAGATGGAATAATTGCTCCTGGAATTATTGGTGGTGAGTCCAGGTCTGTGTTCCTGCCATCCTCCGATGTGGAAAGGAGGATGTAAACAGAGGCAGTGAGGGACGAATCTCCAGGGAAACTAAAGCCATTCCAGTTCAGGATATTTTATATGGAAAAAGGTTTTGTGGCTCAGTAAGGAGGAGCAGGGAGTGTTGAAGGCGACATCTCTGCTGCTTTAAATTCCTTTTTAAATGCCAGGATAAAAGGGGGCAAAGGGGAACGTTATTTGTGTCATGGGAAGGAATGGTGTGGGAGTTGTGGGAGACAGCGGGAGTGTTTTCCTGTTCCCTTCATCTAACAAATTCCCGGTCTCCTCTGCAGCTAAAGTGCTGCTGTTTGAACCCAAATCAGGGTGTGGAATCATGGAATCACTGAGGTTGGATAAGAACTCACGGAGTCCAAAGCATTCCCGCAGCACTGTCAAGGCCACCCCTAAGCCATGTCCCCGAGTGCCACATCCACATGGATTTTAAATCCCTTCAGGAATGGTGATTCCACCCCTGCTCTGGGCAGCTGTGCTGGGGCTGGACAACCCTTTAAGTGAAGAAATTTTCCCGATATCCTGCCTAAACCTCCCCTGGCACAACTTGAGGCTGTTTCCTCTTGTCCTATCCCTTGTTCCCTGGGAGCAGATCCTGACTCCCACCAGGCTGTCCCCTCCTGTCAGGGAATTGTGCAGAGCCAGAAGATCCCCCCTGAGCCTCCTTTTCTCCAGGCTGAGCCCCCCACAGCTCCCTCAGCCTCTCCTGCTGCTCCAGACCCTTTCCCAGCTCCGTTCCCTTTGCTGGACACACTCCAGCCCCTCAATGTCTGTTTTTCTGAATTCCTGGGTTTTTAAGAATACAAAGCTGATGAAAAGGAGGAGGCGAAAAGGATTTCCTTGTACAACGTGTGAAGATGTGGGATTTGAGTCATGGAATCATGGAATGGTTTGGGTTGGAAGGAACCTAAAAGGCCATCCAGTTTCACCCCNCTGACCTCCTTTTTCTCCAGGCTGAGCCCCCCACAGCTCCCTCAGCCTCTCCTGCTGCTCCAGACCCTTCCCAGCTCCGTTCCCTTTGCTGGACACACTCCAGCCCCTCAATGTCTGTTTTTCTGAATTCCTGGGTTTTTAAGAATACAAAGCTGATGAAAAGGAGGAGGCGAAAAGGATTTCCTTGTACAACGTGTGAAGATGTGGGATTTGAGTCATGGAATCATGGAATGGTTTGGGTTGGAAGGAACCTAAAAGGCCATCCAGTTTCACCCCCTTCCATGGGGAGGGACATCTTCCCCTATCCCAGGCTGCTCCAAGCCCTGTCCAGCCTGGCTTTGGACACTTCCAGGGATGGGAAGTCCACAACCTCTCCGGGCAATCTGTTTCAGTCCAGCAGGACTGACCAGATGTGCTGCCCTGTTTGTAATCCCTGACATTAATCCTGTGTCATCCATGGGTTTGTGGGGGGACAGGGCTGAAGTAGGCAGTGCTGACATTTCCCTGGATCCACTTTCTGGTCCCGGCACATCCCAGTGGGCATCTCCTCACGGATCTGCATCATTCCCACCTGTGCACAGGTGACACCAACCAACTTGCAGATGTGAGGGAGGGCAGGGATTGCGTTGCCTGGATCCAGGGCTGTGACAAAATACTCGGGAGGCTGGGATCTGTCTGGGACGACATCTCGACAAATCCTCCATGTGAAATCCAGTAGGAAGAGCTTTGTGGAACATCCAAGAATGCTCTGCCTGCCTGGGGAGCCTTTTTGCCTGTGTTGGTAAAACTCTTTCCTCCTATTTTTCCTTTTTTTTTTTTTTTCCTGTCGGCGCTGCTGAAGCGAGGCTTCCTCGGGCAGGTTTTTTACAATTTGGATTTGATGAGAACAGTCGGTTACGACTCCCCGAGTGCCGTAAAAGTTGATGCGATGGTCGCTCCGCGCCTGTGCTCATTTTTATAATTTTTTATTTTATGAAACAGGACAGGGAGCTTAGTGACTTATTACTATTCATTTCGTTTCAATGCAGTAAATATTGATTCAGTTGGGGCTTTTCAATTTAAACCACTTGCCGATTATATAAAATATTACCAGCCTCTGGAATTATGCTTACGGATCCCTTCGGCTGCTCATTAACGAAGGAGTGCAATTTTTAGATCCCTTTGCTTTCATCATCCAAATAAATGGGCTGAGCTCCCTCTTCCCAGGGAAGGTGCTGTAGACTCAGCTCACAGGGGCTTGACAGCCTCGATGGAGCTCTTAATTTGGAGCTGCTTTCAAAGGATTTTGTACGTCGGGATTTTTTTTCATTTTGAGACATTGAGGTCTCTTCCTCTGATTTTTCAGCTGTGGAATGACATCCGGGATAAATGGAGCTGGTTCATCCTGCTCAAAGCGGCCTCTCCCTCCAGTGGGTCCTTGGATGCTGCTTGAACTCCAAGGATCTGTTTACACTTGTCAGGAGCAGGATAAGTGGGAAGAGGGGGAATTGAAGCCTGACCAGTGTAATTACAATGGTGGAAGGGTCTTGTTGGCTGTGGTCACTTGGAGTCATCTATGATGGACATTCCCATGGCAAAACTTCCCATGGAACCAGCTTGGACAACTCACAAAGTGTTTCTTCAACGTTGTGAGGAGGTGATGGAGCCCATCCTTGTAGGGATGGGGTTAAATAAGCCTTGGGAAAATGCCTTTGATGCCACCAGAACTCAGGTGGGCTCAGGATGTTTCCCATCCGTAGATGAGCTCATTTCAGGAGCTTTCCCTTCCCATTTTTGGACCTTTCCATCCTCACAGTTTCCCACTGAGCCCTTTGGAGTGTCACCTCCTTGCTGTGTTTCTCCTGGCATCTCCTCACTAGAAGGAGATGAGATCAGGGTCATGAAAATCAGGACAGGCATCTTCTCCAGCCCATTTCTCCTGGGGCCATGGAGGGATGCTGGGTGTTCCAGATGCAGGGGATTTGAAAGAAATAAATCACACCTAGAAGAGCCTCCCCACAGTTGAGAACTGTCACTTCTGGTGGTTAATTATTGGGGGAAAAACCACCTTCAAGCGGCATCAGGTGCCATCAAGATGAAAAATTGGGATGGACTTCAACTTCTCAACCACTTTTAAACCCAACCAAGAACATGCAATGGGCCGGAGACTCAGAAATTGTCTGGTTTAGCAAGAGCTGCATTAATTGTATCAGTGTTAAAATGTGATTTAAGGCACATTGTCACTGGAGCAGAGGATTTGGCCAAGGACCTGGATCCGAGGATGAGTTATGATGTTGGATCTCAGGGCCAAGATGTTCCTCACGCTGTGCTTTGTTCAGTACTTAACCCAGGGTGGATTTCCCCAAAAATAACCCATGATGTGGCCAAAAAAGCACCTGGATGAGGCTTCAAATGGGAAAAGGAAGAGCTAAAACTCCACTGCCATGGAGCCAACGTAGATAATTAAACACTGGTTTAAATAGCACTTTTAAGCCAAGTTTAAGGGTGGTAGTAAACCAACTTTACAATAATCAATAGTTTTTAGACTGCCTGCATAATTCAAGCTCACCAGCCCCGTCTCCCCCTGTGGTTCAGAACTAATCTCACCAATTGGTTGCAGCAGCACCGAAACTGTCGCAGTGAAGGTGACCTGGAATCCCTTTGTGTGAGTGGATTTTTGTCAGCTAAATTCAAGGAATTTATCCTTTTTAATGCAAAACCTGAGGGTAATGTATTCATCAGGTTGCTGGCTCACCTATTGCTGGAGATGAATGTGTATTATTTTAATGCTAAGATTAATAAGAACTTTCTGAAGTCCTGCTTTAAGTATTCCCTGATGGTATTTGAGGACTTAATTTGAGTGTAAAGATGGGATAATTGTGTGGCATCGCAGCACATGGAAAGAGCATTTGGAACGAGACAGAACTTCCATGAGAGAATGTCACAAGTTGGAAAGAGGCTTCCCCAGATCCTCTTGGAGTCCCTCTGTCCCTCCTGAAGTCAATCACTTCAGGAATTTTAATTGCTTTGTAAAATCAGCAAATCATCGGATGATATGGGTTGGAAGGGACTTCCAAAGGTCATCTGGTTCCAGCCCCCTGCCATGGGCAGGGACACCTTCCACTATCCCAGGTTGTTCCAAGCCCCATCCAGCCTGGCCTTGGACACTTTCAGGGATCCAGGGGCAGCCACAGCTTCTCTGGGAAACCTGTGCCAGGGCCTCACCACCCTCACAGCCAAGAATTCCTTCCCAATATCCCATACTTCCCTTCTGGCAGTGGGAAGCCAAAATCCTGTAACTCCATCCCTTTTCCACAGTCCCTCTCCAGCTCTCTTGGAGCCCCTCGAGGCACTGGAAGGGGCTCTGGAGTCTGCCTGGAGCTTCTCTTTTCTCCAGGCTGGGCATTCCCAGCTGGACATTCTTCTCTCTCTGGCTCCAGAGCAGAGGGGCTCCAGCCCTTGGAGCATCTCCGTGGCTTCCTCTGGATCTGTTCCAGCAGCTCCACGTCCTTCTGCTGTTGGACCCCAGGGCTGGAGGCAGCTCTGCAGGTGGGGTCTCACCTGAGCGGGGCAGAGGGGCAGAATCCCTCCCTCACCTGCTTCTCGTGGTGTGGGATGAGCCTGGAACATGGGAGGGTTTCCAGGTTCCAGCACACATGGCCAAATATTTGGGTTTGTGGGATCATCGCATTCTCATCATTGCATTTTGCTGGTGTGGGTTATCTCATATGCCAGGGATTTTGGGATTTTGGGACTTTGGGATTCCCAAAATGAGGCAGAAAGCTGGAGATTTTCCTTCAGCATTGCCAAGCATTGTCGCTCTCTTTGTGCCACCCCTGAGAATTTCTTCCCAATATCCCATCTAACCCTGCCCTCTGGTTGTGGGAAGCCAGTCCCTCTTGTCCTGTCACTCTGTCCCTTGTCCCAAGTCCCTCTTTGGCTCTCTTGGAGCCCCTTTAGGCACTGGAAGAGGCTCTATGATCTCCCTGGAGCCTTCTCTTCTCCGGGAACACGATCCTGTTATTGTGATGGAGACACGGAGTCGTTTGTCCTTGTTGATGGAGTATTTACGATGGGAGCTCTGGATAGTGTTTCCCTCAGATTGGATTTCAGCAGCTGGCAGAAATTGCTCCTGTCCTCCCCAAAGGTCCCTTTTCTTTCACCTGTCAGGACACACTGCAGCCTTTTTACCTGTTTGTTCTTCTCTGTTGATTTAATCCCTGGCCATTGGGGTGGCCGGATCAGCGGGATCTTCAGAATTTCTATACTGCCCTGTATGTTTGGATTGGCTTTCTCCTCGTGTTTTATTTTAAATTTTATTAAATCCTGCTCAATATTCAAGGACCGTAAAAACATTCCCCACTTGTCATGAGCTGTTATCTCAACGACTCCTCGCCATTTTTAATAATCACTTTCAGTGTCGTGTATTGCTCTTCCTTATGGCTCCCGAGGCAAATCATGGATGCAGGGAAGGATTTCTAATGGTCGAGTTGCAGGCTGGGGAGGAACAGAACTGTTCTGCCTCTTCCTGAAAGCAGGAGGACAGGTTTGGAGTCATTTCCGTGGTTCCTGGTGGTCACCTGCCGAAGGGGAACCTCCTGAACATGGTCATGCTGTGTCCTCTTGCAGATGGTGACATCCATGGAGATGCTCCATGGGCATTTTGGTGTCTACCTGGCATAGGGAGGTGTAAATGTGAGCAGGTGTCCAGGTGCGTTCAAGGTGATGGAGCTTGTCCAATCCCACCGAGGTACTGGGGAACCCCAGAACCTCCCCAGCTTTGGTGTGAGATCTTCCTCCTGAAAGGTGTTTGAAAACTGGCATGGGAAGGGACTTTCACTCATCCCATTCCAGCCCCCTGCCATGGGCAGGGACACCTTCCGCTATCCCAGGTTGTTCCAAGCCATGTCTGGCCTGGCCTTGGAGACTTCCAGGGATGGAGCAGCCACAGCTTCTCTGGGAAACCTGTGCTGGGGCCTCCCCACCCTCCCAGGGAAGAATTTCTTCCCAATATCCCATCTAATCCTGCCCTCTGCCAGTTTAAAGCCACCATCTAGACTAGTTGGAGGCAGCTGGTTCTGGATGGCCCTGCTGGAGGGGAGGGATTTGGGTCAGACTTCCAGGGGTTCCTTCCAGCCTCACACATTCCGTGACCACTCCTGCAAACCTCTGAGCGTTGCTGTTGCTGATCATGGCACATCCTGTCTTGGGGCCCTGGGACATCCAGGGGGATTTGAGATTTGTCCAGAGATGCTGTGGCTGCCCCATCCCTGGAAGTGTCCAGGGGCCACATAGTTTAGGTCTTGGAGCAACCTCGTCCAGTGGAAGGTGTCCCTGCCCATGGCAGGGGGTTGGAATGCGATGATCTTTAAGCTCCCTTCCAACCCAAACCATTCCAGGATTTTACAATTTCACATCAAAAATTAACCCTGGGCAGGTGGTCGGACTCTCCTACTACAGACCTGGAGCTGATTTAGTCTTGCATGAACCCTGGGATACCTGGAGTTGCTGGTGGATCAAAGAGCTCCCACTGCCACCTTTACTCTGCCAAATAGGTATTTCCAATCCCACCCTGTAATTCCCAAGCCATGCTCCTCCTGCTGCCTGATTTTCACTGCTGGGTGATGTCCCTGAAAGCAACAACCTCTCAAATGACTCAGTGACTGATGGGCACCATCCTACTGGGAAAGGCGACTTCCTTCTTTCCTTCTCTGAGTCAGTGATGGGTTTTGTTTTTTACTGTTGTTTTGGGGGTTGTTTCTGTTTTCCCTTTTCCCAGCTTGGCACGGTTCAACGCCTCGGCCTCGCGAACTGGAACGCCCGGATTAATTTGCGGTTAGATCTCTGTTAAGATTGCATCCACTTCCCCAGTCAGCACTTAATTGGCAGTCGCTTGATTTAACAGCGTGGGAGCCGGCTCCGGAAAAATGGCTTGGATAAATCACTGTCTGACGCCAGAAAATAGATATAATCTCAACATTAACTACATTAATAGTAGCAGGAGCCGAATTAAGAAAGCCATAAAGTAGAGGCAGGAGAGTATAAATTACAACCATCTCGCTGTCTTCTTCTCCAGGCTCTGCTTTCCGTCCTCTCCCAGCCGGTGGGATGGGATGGGATCGTGCCGGTGTTGGCTCCGGTTGTGTTGTGGTTCCACTGTGGGCAGGGAGAAGAGCAATTCCCGCAATTCACATCATTCCCAACTCGTGGCCCATCTTTTGGGGCAGCACTAGAGTCGGTCTGATCAGTTTTAGTGGTTTAGTGTTGATTCCAGGGATCCAGAATGTTGAAATAATGGATTTGATTTCTTCCCTCTGTAGGTCCCAGCCGTGGCCATGGGGTCTTTCATGGTCCTGTGGTCACATGGATTTCTAAACTGATTATTTGGGGTCAGATAAGGGGAGAAAAGACACTTCCCAACAATGGGGATGGAAATATTTGTAGGCCACCGGTGCTTCACACATGGTTGAGCTCCCAGCTCCTGGAGAACCCTCGGCAGATCCCTCACTTTTGGGTGTCCATGCTGCGGTTCCCAGGGGAAACTGTGCCTTTATTTCCCATCTGTGAAAACCAGGGAAATCAGCTTAGAATAAGCACCATGAGGGCTTGTTTTTCCCGATATTCTGGATAATGGTGACCTTCACAACTTTTCCTGCTCTTCAGGAGTCCCAGGAAAAGCGTTCCTCCATCTTTTGTGTGCCGTGGGATGCCATAAAACCATCCCAGCTCTTCCAGCTGCTGCTTTATCCGTTTGTGCCGATGTTGACTGTTTATAATTTCTGATTTATATAATTCTGATTGGTTGTTTCTTTTTCCATACAGTCAAGTGTTAGGTCCAGCTTTGGTTCAGCAGGTGACATTGTAGGATTTGCTGTGGACATTTTGGAGTGGAGATGTTCCACATGGAGATATTTGGAAGTCCTGGGATGGGGGTGGAGGCTGAGCAGCTTCATGAGGGCCAAACTCCCAGTAGGACCATGAGTTAGAGGTGCTGGATTGGTACCTCCCTGCTGGTGAGGGGGATGCCAGGGCAGGTAATGATGCCCTAGAGCATCATAAAAATCCTTTTCCATCTACTTTTCCATGTAAAAACGTGAAGAGGGGGATGATGATGCCAGGGAAGTCGTGTTGGAAGTTACATCCCACTGTGTGGAGGGTTGGGTCAGTACTGTGAGCTGGAGGCAAATTTTGGGTTCATTTAGGAAGTTTTCCGCATTTTTCTGGTTGGCCTGGAGATTTTTGTGAGGTTTTTGGGAGTTTGGGAGTTATTCTGGGTCTGGTGTCAGCAGAGGGAGACAGCCTTGTACGAATCTGGTGTGGGAAAAGATAATTTGGAGTTAATGAGAGAGCACCAATTAATTTGTTTGGTCTTTGGGCATACACTGAACATGACATGCTCGAATTTGGGGCCGTAGAACCATCAAAATCCTATATAACCTAACCCTTTCCCAAATTTTCCCCCACAGTCCCTGATTAAAAATGTCTCTGGATTGTTAGGAGGTGCAAATGCTGCTGGGGCTTGTATCTTATTTATTATTTTATTTATTGCTAAATATATATGCTTTATTGCTAAATTTATTTCATTTATTTATATTTATCTTAGAAATTTAGCTTAGTAGCTATCACTTGGAACCATCCATATTATAAAACCATGGAATAGTTTGGGTTGGAAGGGACCTTAAATACCTCATTCCAGCCCTTTCCCATGGACAGGGACACCTTCCACTATCCCAGGTGGCTCCAAGCCCCATCCAACCTGTCCTTGGACACTTCCAGGGATGGGGCAGCCACAGCTTCTCTGGCCTTACCACACTCACAGCCAAATATACCTTCCCAATATCCCATCTAATCCTGCCCTCAGGCAGTGGGAAACCATTCCCTGTGTCCTGTCCCTCCATCCCTTCTCCAAAGTCCCTCCCCAGCTCTCCTGGAGCCNTCTGGCAGTGGGAAACCATTCCCTGTGTCCTGTCACTCCATCCCTTGTCCCAGGTCTCCTGGAGCCTCTTTATGCCCTGGAAGGGGCTCCGAGGTCTCCCTGGAGCCTTTTCTTCTCCAGCTGGACATTCCCATCTCTCCCAGCCTGGCTCCAGAGCAGAGGGGCTCCAGCCCTTGCAGCATCTCCATGGTCTCCTCTGGATCCGTTCCAGGAGCTCCATGTCCTTCTGTTGTTGGACCCCAGAGCTGGGGGCAGCTCTGCAGGTGGGGTCTCACCTGAGGGGGGCAGAGGGACAGAATCTCGTCCTTTCCTGCATCCCATGGTGTGGGATGAGTCTGGGACATGGGGCATTTCTGGGCGCACATGGCCGGGTCATGTCCAGCTTCTCATCCACCGTGACTCCCAAGTCCTCCTCAGGTTCATCCTGACCTTTTCAACTGAATTTCCAGTCTTTTGGTTCAGTTGCACCCCCCTCCACCACATCCCGTTTTCCCCCCTGGAAATGGATTTTTAAAAGCGTCATCTTCCAGCGAATTTCCCTTTCCATCTTGTTGTTTATTAGGCTCTTAAAGGCAAAGCTTGTAATGCATCCATTGATCCAAATTCCAATTGAAGAGATGTGAGCACATAAAATAGTCCCGACCCTTTAATAATGGAGCGATATCCTTTGGAATGTAGGCGATGCAATTAGGACAAGGAACCAACCCCCTGCCCCTTGATGGGGGCCTTTGAATCATTTTTATCCATTCCATATATTCCGAGTCGGAGCTAAGTTCCTTTAAGTGTCTTCCCGGTGAGTATCTGATGGACTGACGCACTCAGAAGTGTTGGACCTTTTTCGTTTCTTTCCCTTGGAAGCAGATCCAAATTTTTATAGATCTGTGTTTATTAATTATTCACGTCTACATTTATTAAATATATATAATATGTATTTTATATGTGGATAGAAATTGGGTGGATGGGCCGAGGCCAATGGCGTAAGGGTCAGCAAAGCCAAGTGTTGGATCCAGCACTTGGATCACGGCAACCTCATGGAACGCTCCAGGCTTGTGGATAAAGGGCAGGAGAGATGGAAAAGGACTTGGAGGTGCTGGTGGCAGGGGCTGGACGTGAGCCCAGGTGGGCAAGGAGGCCACTGGCACCTGGCTTGTACCAGCCATGTTATGTCCACAGGCCCACGGCTGTGTCCTTCCCCCTGTGCTGGCACTCCCTCCAGTCCTGGTGGGAATTTTGGGAATTCCCTCGCAAGAATAGGCATTGAAGGGTTGGAACATGTTCAGGGAAGGGAATGGAGCTGGGAAGGGTCTGGTGCACCTGGAGAAGGCTGAGGGAGCTGAGGGGGCTCAGCTTGGGGAAGAGGAGGCTCAGGGGAACCTTCTGGCTCTCCACAACCCTCCGTGATGTGAGGGTCAGGCTTTGCTCCCAGGGAACAAGGGGCAGGATTGAGAGGAATCAGCCTCAAACTGCACCAGGAGAGGTTCAGGTTGGACATCAGGAGGAATTTCTTCATGGAAAGGGGTAAACATTGGAATGGGCTGCCTGGGGAGGCGGTGGAGTCCGCATCCCTGGAGGTGTCCAAGGAATGCCTGGATGCAGCACTCAGTGCTCTGGTCTGGGTGACAAATTTGGGATCAGTCACGGGTTGGACTCAATGGTCTTGGAAGGCTTTTCCAAACTTAATCATTCCATGATTCCATATATATGTATATATACACTTACCCAGGCATTCACAACAATTATATCAATAAATATTAGCTGGATCGTGGAATTACAGAGTTCATGCCAAGGAATTGGAGCCGACAACGCTGTCCCAGTTTTTTGTGTGTCAGCCTATAAATGATAAGGAGACCCCAATATGGGATAAACCCATGGATATACAACTACCTGCTCTAAATCTGGAAAAATAAGCTTGGAGTCGACACCTGAGTTTGTTATTCATTCCTAAAGTTTAATGTAAAGGCAGGAAACCCCAACCCTTTAGGGGAAAAAAAAAACCCCATTTATACACTGTTTTCTCTGCCTTTGTAGCTAAATTTAATTTTAAATTAATTAATCAAATTTAAATTTAATCCTCAATATGCATCACCATGGATGTGTATCCACCCCTCGTCCGAGCCTCATGGGCATGGGGTTTTCCAGAGGCAGCCAGGAGCTGGTGTTTTCCCAGCGGATAATTCCCTTTAGCGCAGCCCTGCTGAACTTCTTTAACCTCTTCCATGCTGAGTGAGTTTCTGGAGCCTGGTTTTTCCATGGAATCCTGCTCCTTGTCCAAGATCTTTGCTTTAATTAAAATGTATCAGCTGTTCTGGCTCTTCATAGTATTATTGCTGTTTCCTGCGTGAGGAAAAGAGCATTTAAAGGGAAAATATCTTTGGAAAAAGCAATTATCCCAGGTATTTTTGGAAAGCAGGCAGGAGAGAAAGCCTCCAGTGGGATTTGGCTGCTTATTGTGATAAATATTCAAAGTTGGAGCCGTTTGGGTTGGGATACGGACGCAGCATTGGAATGATCCTCGGCAATTAGCCTTCCTGGGATATTCCAGCACTTGGAGCACGTCCAGAGCTCTGAAATGGGATTTACAGGGATGAGCAGAGGGAGGAGTATCACTTCTGTGCCAGGACAGGGGAAGGCCTGGGACCTGCTCTCGCTTTCCCTTTGGGTTCAGCCCATCACCGAGGGTGGTAGGACACTGTCTGGGAGGGATTCAGGATTAATCCTCATGGACACCGGTCCTGGAGCTTCCCAAACGGTGCCACTAAACCCGGCAACACCTGCCTGGAGCGCCGCGAGCTCCATTTCAGCTAATCAGAGTTAAACCCTAATGAACTTTGTCCAATCGCCTGAGCTAATGGGGGTAAAAGGAATCTAATTAACGGGACAATAGTTCCCAGTCTTCCCGGTGTAATCACTGATCCGCCGCCGGCATTAGAGCAGCGGGATGGAAAGCTGAGTATTAGGGACCGTCAGCATTTCCATTCTCGGGCTCAGCCTAAGCGGTTTAACGGGACCTTGGCAGGGGGGTTTGGGCTGAGACTTGACCTACCTTGAAAACAGCTTCATGTGGGCAAATTGTCTTCTCCAAAGGGTCTTCTGTCTCTTTTCCAGGAGGCGTTTTTGTAGTGCAGACTTTGCCGGGGAAGTTGGAAATGTTTCCAATCCTCCCGTGGTTTGCTGTGGGTGGGATCAAACCCTGGGCGGGAGAGAAGCCAAGGAGATGGTTTGGAGTTGGGCCGTCAGGGAGGACAAGAGGAAATGACCTCAAGTTGTGCCAGGGGAGGTTTAGATTGGATATCAGGGAGAATTTCTTCATGGAAAAACTTGGCAAGCATCAGAGCAGGCTGCCCAGGGCAGTGGTGGAGGAAGAAGTGCAGGGTAAGATGGGATATTGGGAAAAAATTCTTCCCTGTGACGGTGGTGAGACCCTGGAACAGACTTAGAGAATGGTTTAGGCTGGAAGGGATCTTGAAGGTCCATCCCCCTGCCGTGGGCAGGGACACCTTCCTCTATCCCAGATTGCTCCAAGCCCCATCCAACCTGGCCTTGGACACTTCCAGGGATGGAGCAGCCACAGCTTCTCTGGGCAACCTGTGCCAGGGCTTCACCACCCTCCCAGGGAAAATTTCTTCCCAATATCCCAATCTAACGCTGCCCTCTGTCAGTGGGAAGCCATTCCCTGTGTCCTGGCACTCCATCCTTTTTCCAAAGTCCTTCTCCAGCTCTGTTGGAGCCCCTTTAAGCACTGGAAGGGGCTGTAAGTTCTCCCTGGATCCTTCTTTTCTCCAGGTTGGACACCCCCAGCTCTCCCAGGACGGTTCCATCCCTTCCCTCCTCACCTGGCTACACCAATCCCTCAGTGCAGCAGATTCTTTCCCTGTTTTTCGTGCTTGGCACATGGAGCTGGTTTTGCATCCAGGCTCTCCATCCCTGCAGGAATGAACTGGGTTACAAACAATAGCAGGGATTTAGGAAACAGGGTCAGGGAAAAGAGCTCTCCTCTCACACTGCTCTGAGCTCCTCGAGGTGATACTGGATCTCTTCTGGTTTTTGGAAGGTTTTGGCAGGATTTCAGTGCTTTCCCTGGGTTTTCCCTGGGTTCAGGCGGGATCATGAGCCCAGCAGGGGCTGCCAAGTGCCGTGTGGAGATCTGGCTTTTCATGGACACAACAGAGAGATGAAAGGGAGCAGCAGCGTGGGGCTGAATGGCTTCCAGAGGGAAATGGCAATGAATCCAGCGGGATGGGAAAATGACANTGAGCTCCTCGAGGTGATACTGGATCTCCTCTGGTTTTTGGAAGGTTTTGGCAGGATTTCAGTGTTTTCCCTGGGTTTTCCCTGGGTTCAGGAGGGATCATGAGCCCAGCAGGGGCTGCCAAGTGCCGTGTGGAGATCTGGCTTTTCATGGACACAACAGAGAGATGAAAGGGAGCAGCAGCGTGGGGCTGAATGGCTTCCAGAGGGAAATGGCAATGAATCCAGCGGGATGGGAAAATGACACCCGTGAGGGAAGGGATGATGTCCAGAAGGACTGGGACAGGCTGGAAGAGTGGGCCAGTGGAAACCTCAGGAAGTTCAGCAAGACCAAGGTCCTGCACGTGGATGGGGCAATCCCAAGAACAGAACCAGGCTGGGTGGAAAATGGATTGGGAGCAGCCCTAAGAAGGATTTGGAGGTGTTGGTCGCTGAAAACTGAATGTGCCTCGTCCGTGTGTGCTGGAACCCAGAAACCTCCCGTGTCCTGTGCTCAGCCCGTGGTGTGGGAAGCAGGAGAGCAGGGAATTCTGTCCCTCGGCCCTGCTCAGGTGAGACCCCAC
>VZTX01026607.1:493699-526239 GCA_013400915.1 Pardalotus punctatus | reverse complement strand
CGGGCCGCCTCCGCTCCGCTCCCGCTGAGGCGCCCGCCCGCCTCGCTCCGCCGCGCCCGCTGCGGTTGCCGGGGGCGGTTTGGGGCACAGGTGGTTCCCGCATCCCGTGCGGCTCCGGGCCCCGCTGGCGGCCTTGGGAGCGGTGCTCGCCAGGCCGGCCTGGGCCCGGAGGGATGCGGCAGGGCCGGGCGCCTCTCAGGACACCTGGCCGGGGCGCCGGCTGCTCCTCAGGGCGGCTGCCCCCCCGGAACCCCGGAGTGCCCGTGGCCCGAAGAACCTCGGTCCGTGAGAATGTCAGCAGGGGCCTCGTGCCCTCACTGCGACTCCATTGAAGTGAAAGTCTAAAAATACACCGACATGGGCCCGTCATCTGTTTTTTTTTCCCTACAAATGAGTAGCACCATTAGTTTGACTCCCGTAATTACAGGTTTAGGCCGTTGTGATAACAGTACTAATATGTGCCATCATAACCAATTCCTAGTCTGAAGAAAGCCATTAAAGCAGTTTTACAGGGTGGAGAGCAGCCTGCTGCCTTGTAAAACAAAAAACTAAAGAAAGTGTTAACAGGTAATTGAGACCACTCCCAAGATCTTACCTTGTCCCAGTTCTTACCTTATTTGTGTTTTGGATAAGGCTGCTTGTAGAAGTTGTATATTAGCCTGTTTTGTTGCGCTAGCTAGTTCCTAAACAGAGCCTGGTCTTTATTTTTCAGTGGCAAAGTGCGTGCTTAAGTTTGGATAAAGATCAGTAAGCAATTATTCTAAGTTCACAATATGTGTCCTTGGAATGCTTACAGAAATAACCCAAAGAAACTGTGCTAGTTTAATGTCAAAATCAATCTAGAATTTATAATCCATTACAACAAACATTAACTCATGACTGAGAACCCATGTCCTCACAATGTTCCCCATGACTTCTGCAAAAAAAGCAATGTTTATAGACATTTCTCTTTACCAAAACAGTTTCTGATGAGCTTGTTAAGGAGAAGTGAACATTCAGATAGAGGATTCAACATACATATAGTTTTGCCTTTGGCTTACAAAATTTTACTGTAATTGCTCTTGAGCAGCCATTCTTCATGTTATAGGAGCTTCACATGTGTGAGGTGGGATGTTACTATTGTGCCAATCATAATTCTTTTATTAATGCCTTTCTTTTCCCCATCAGTCAGGATCCATCAGCTGTCTATTTTCTTGGATGATAAACTTCACAGGATAGAAACATCTTTTTACTCCTTTATTCCAAGTAGCATGAAAGCATCGTCTTTATAAGCAGCAGTGCCTAGATTCTGATAATGCAAATAATAATGAATATCAGTATAATTCATAAACATCCTTTTTATTAATGAAATGCTTATTTCACAGTTTTTTGGATGTTTAACACCTGATGCTTCATGTTCAGTTCTGAAGGCATTTTCTCAAGGAGCTGAGGCCAGATAAACTTGCAGGAGAAAAATCTTGAAATTTCTGAGAATGTTGTCATGGCATGGAGCAGAGTAATTCTGTGATGCCTAGCCCATTCCTTAATCACAGATAAATCATAACCCCTAAAGAACCTGAAAAATGCAATTTGAAGTGCAGGATATGTCATCTTAATCACTGCTGTCACCTCAGAAGAGTGGGCCTTGGAGTTCTGGCCCTCTTACTTCCTTGCTTAGCCTATTTACTGCATTCTGCACTGTTCACAAGTAAATGTTACACTGTTCTGCAATGTCAAAAAATATTTAATTCATCCCTCTAAATTTTAGTGTTGTATTTGCCATCGCCACCACTTACTAACTGAAATTTTCAGTAGTTGTCATTTAATTCCACAAAACAGGTGTGAAGGGGTTGAATGACTTTCTACTTCTTTTATAACTAGAAATGCTAGTACCAAAGAGCTGTGGCATCTTTGGACCTAAGTGTTTTGAAGGTGAGGAATGTAAAATCCAAGAGGAGGACTGGGCTTAACACAGTCTTAATATTTCAAGAACTGTACACATTTGCAGACAGTTGAAATGACATAAAATACAGTATGCATGGAGAAAATATTGATAGTAAGATATATAATTTATTAGTAACATCATGGAAGTGCCATTGAGAGACAGAAAACAGTGCCATTTGGGGATATTTCTTTGGCTTATTAGCTCTTTCAATGCCATTGCATTTTGTAGCTTTGGTTTCAGAAACAGCACTGCTTTGGAAAAAGGCCAACAAAACCCAAACAGTCAAGGAGGCTCTGTTGGTTTTTGTGCTGTCGGAATAACAGAGAAATGTGTATTCAGCTTCAAGCTCTGCCGTCAACTTCCTGCATCACCTCAGGCAAATCTTCCTTTTGACCTATCACCGCTTTGATTGCTTAGCTCAAGCTATTATGTAACTAATATTCAGAGAAAAGACAGAGAATTCCCAGAGCTGACAAGCTAAAGCTTTGTAAATTTTGAGCACAAGGCTAAGGAGCTATATGTGAGACTAGAAATTGAAAATAAAGTATACTTTCTGGAGTGGAAAAAGTTATAATCAGCTACACCCTGAAGGGGGTACTTGTGGGTTTTTTGGGTTGTTTTTTTCTTCCTACTTCTTTTGTTCATCTGTTTTTTTGAGACCCATTTGTTTATTGCATGACCACACTGATCTGATACCATGGTTTCACCGCAGCCGTAACCTAGCCCCATGCAGCCACTCGCTCACTGCCCCACCAGCAAGATTGGGAGAAAGAATCAGAAAGGTAAGAGTCAGAAAACTGGTGGGTTGAGATAAAGACCATTTAATAGGGAAAGCAAAATCTGCACACACAGGCAAAACAAAACAAGGAATTCACTCGCTGCTTCCCATGGGCAGCCAGGGGTTCAGCCATCTCCAGGAGAGCAGGAACCCTTCACATGGAACATTGCTTGGTGTATTTGCTTTGCATGGCCAAGCTTTGGTAGCAGGGGGGCTGCAGGGGTGGCTTCTGTAAGAAGCTGCTAGAACCTTCTTCTGTGTCTGGCAGAGCCACTCCCTGGCAGCTCCCAAGACATACCACTGGTCAAGGCTGGGCCAATCAAAAATGGTGGTAAATGCCTCTGTGATAACATATTTAAGAAGAAGAAAAGAAAGGAAGTTATTGTGCAGATGTAATTGTGGCCAGAGAAGAGCGGGGCAAGAATATGTGAGAGGAATAACTCTGCAGACACCAAGGTCAGTGGAGAAGGACAGGGAGGAGGTGCTCAGGCACCAGAGCTGAGGTTCCCCTGCAGCCCTTGGTGCAGAACATGGTGAGGCAGCTGTGCCCCGGCAGCCCACGGAGATTCATGGAGATGCAGAGATCCACCTGCAGCCCCTGGAGGAGACCCGTGCTGGAGCAGGTGGATGCCTGAGGAGGCTGTGACCCCATGGGAGGTCCGTGGTGAGAGGAGTCCTGGAAAGATTGAGAGGTATAATGGACTGCTAAGACTATGTTAAGAGTAGTAAGACATGGAAGCACTGGAATGCGACTTCAGTAGAAGCCACTAGGGGTTAACACTAGGGGATCTGCTAACCACCCTGGTCCTGCCCAAACATAACCCCCACACACTGTGGGAGGAGATAAGGTCCCTGCACACGGGGAGGTGGCTGAGGAAGCTGGTGTGGATGGGAAAAGGCAAACCCATTAGTGGGATTGTCTTTTCCTGAGGACCAGAGTGTACTTGGTGAGTAATGTGGAAGGATGGGGAGACTCAGTGAGACTCTCTCCTTGAGGAGATTTAACCTTGGGAGAAAAATACTCTGTGCTGTCAGCTGTATGTTGCAGGAAGTAAAGTAGCAGGAATTACATGAACTGATGAACAAATTTTGTGAAGAGCAAGGGGAATGTGATGATGACCCAGCCCATGTTGGTGCCCAATGATCAAGTGTGCTAATTCTCCTGTCCTGACCACCCATTCTAATGGAGTAGACCCCAAGGCATGGATCTGGAGGGAGGGAGGAAGCCCATGAAATGGGAAAATAATATCTGTCTGTGAAAGGATGGGGGATTGTAGTTAATGAAAACGTATGTTTAGTATAGAGATAGTTTAAGGATGTAGTTTAAGTTGTATGTGTGGGCAAGAAAGGATTCCAGTAATGAGAAGTAAATACAATGGAACAGTTGGAAGATATATAAATTATGGGGGATCTGAGTATGATGCAAATAATATGGAATAAGAGGTGGAGATTATATTTGGTCTGGCTGAGATAGAGTTCATTTCCCCACAGCAGCCATCACAGTGCTGTGCTTTGCACTGGTAGCTGGAAAGGTGCTGATAACACACCAGTGTTTTGGCTACAGCTGAGCAGAGCTGTTTCTCCAACATTACCCGCCCCCCCCCCATCAAGGGGCTGGGAGTGGACAAGATCCTGGGAGGGGACACAACTAGGCCAGCTGACCTAAATTAATCAAAGGGANGCTGGGAGTGGACAAGATCCTGGGAGGGGACACAACTAGGCCAGCTGACCTAAATTAATCAAAGGGATACACCATACCATACCATACCATACCATACCATACCATACCATACCATGTCATGTCATGTCAGCTCAGATATAAAAGCTAAAGGAGGGAGAGAGGAGGAATGGGGAGCATTCATTATTTTACAGTGTTTGCCTTCTGGAGCAGCCACTACATGTGCTGAAGCCCTGCTTCCTGGGAAGTGACTGAGCATTGCTTGCTGATGGGAAGTAGAGATTAAATTTTTTTGCCCTTTTCTTATGCATGCACAAACTTTGGCTTTTCTTTTTTTTGCTTTAGTAAACTGCCTTATCTCAACTTACGAGTTGTTTTCCATCTTATTTCCTCTACCCTGTCCCCTGGGAGGGGGAGTGATAGAGTGGCTTGGTGGGCATCTGGCACCCAGCCAGAGTCAACTCACTACACTTGAGAAGATGAATGGCATCACTCCAAAATGTCCCCTCCTTCCTCCTTCTTCCCCCCACTTTACATACTGAGCATGCTGTCATAGGGTCTGGAATGTCCCCTGGGTCAGTTTCGGTCACCTGCCCTGGCTGTGTCACCTCCCATCCTCCCATGCACCCTGACCCCCCTCACCAGTGTGGCAGTATGAAAAGCAGAAGAAGCCTTGGCTTTGTGTAAGCCCTGCTCAGAAACAAAAGCATCTCTACATTATCAACACTGTGTACAGCAAAAATCTAAAACACAGCCCCATACCAGCCACTGTGAGGAAAATTAATGCTACCCTGGCTGAAACCAGCATGTCTGAGAGGCTTTCTGAATAATTTTTGGACATCAGTTGCACTGTTGTAATGAGAAAGGCTAACTCTGATTATAGATAAGATGCTGACTATGGGGCAGTGATTATCACTTCTGCATCCACATGTTCAGCCTTGAACTACTTTTCTCTGGTGATACTTAATCTGACATTTTAGCTGACTATGACTATATCCTCATCTTGTCCCTTCACTCATAGATCCACATCCAGGATTTTTCCCACAACAAACATGACTTCCCTCATTTGCACTTCATTGTGTCTTTCTCCTTTGAACAAATCAGTTCTACTGCAACTACCTCATTTGCTTCTGCAGAAAAAAAAAAAAAGTTAAAATACAGAATTAATTACTTCTATCATTAACCTTTTCCCCATTTGCTTCTTGGTCTGCTGTTACACAAATGTTGACTTCCTTATTTCTAACTTCCTCTCATCTTATTATCCCTTCCCCTCCTATCCTTCTATTTACTTCTGCCTTCTTTCCCTTCTGTTTCTCAAAGTCCTTAAGTTTCCTCTCAAATAAATGTAGGTAGTCACAGATCATCCCTGTCATAAAGACACCCATTGGATTCCCTTCCTGTATCTATCACTTAGTCTGTTTTATTCTTGTCATCTCCTAGCCTCTCCAGACATGCTGTTCAAAACTGCTCTAATCCTTCAGTATGGCTCAATCTTTCCTCCATCAGCTATCACATTGATATCTCCAGTTAACAACTTAGACATAAAGGCCTGCATTTCATCATTGTCTTTGACTGATGGACTGCTTTAGAAACTCTCATTCCTCTTCCCAAATCCAGCAAACACTTAAAAAAAACCTAGTGCACTTCCAAAAAATCATCCTTTGCCATTTCTTTTTCACTTTTGCTTTTTGAATCTTTAGTGCTGGCTCCTCTTTTTTCTGCTGCTAGGGGTGAGCTAGGCTTCCATCTGTGTTTTTTCCTCTTGACTTCTCTAGGTGGACGCTCTTATTGACAAATAGTTTTGAATACGATCCATGACTCATGTTTTTCTTTGTCTTCCCTCTTTTCCCCACTTGATTTGTTGAGGCCTTACTGTGTGTACTGGCCTAACAGTTCCTACTGCTTGTAGCACAGGCCTAAGAGTTCTCTCTGGCTCTATGACTTAGTCATGTCCTGTCTTTCCTTGTGACCCCTGCAGCTTTGTTTATTCAAAGTGCTTCTGCAAAGGGGCATCTCTCTGGCTTCTCATTTTTACTGTGTTCCTTCTCTTCTTAATCCTTTGGTGTTTCATTTCCTCTTCAGCTGAATCAAAGACAATTTTCTTCTTAGTCCTATGCAATCTTTTCAGTATAAGCTTCCTTCATACTGGCTTTACGTATTACCATTGTCAGGAGGTTAACTTCTCCTTTTTTTTTGTCACCCCAGCAGACTCCTTCTGATCTCTCCAAGAAGCAAAAGTTGCTTCTTTCTGAGAGCACAGAAAGGCTTACAGAAAGAATGGTGCAATTTTTTGATAGAAGATTCTTTCCTTTGGGGGTCACATACTTCCTGCTGTCCTTTATACAGACATGACAATAAAGGATTAAATAGCCCAGTGATTCCTTTTCCCTCAGTCCTTTGCTTCTTTAGCCTGGCAGGGGATCTCTGTCTGCTGGAATCTCTTTAAGCTCTCTTGCCAGCACTTGAGAGATGTCTCTGTGCAGCACTGGCTGGAGCAGAGAGACATGGAGGCAGCTGCCAGCCCTGCAATAAAAAAGCTCTGGAGTTGGTGCTGGCAGGAGGCAGGAGCAGCCAGACTGCAGGAGTGAGTGCAGAGGATGCCAGCCAGTTAAACATCCATTGATTGACTTCCCCGCTGAACTCTACAGGGGAATGTGAGAGCTACCCATCAGTAATGGCAAATCTGGGGATTCCTTGCGGTTATTATGAAACTGGCATGCTTTTTGTGGATTATAAGAAACAGGCTTGGGTTTTTGTAGAAGCATAACGAAAATGGAGGTACACATCAGCTGGAATGATGCATCCAAACTACCTCCAGCCTTGAGAAAGTAAAGTCTGAATCTAATCTTCTTGATTTCAGTGTTTGTACTAATATAAGCTATTGAGATATTCTCACATTCTTTAAGAGTGCTTCCACAGGTGGTTTCAATATTGTGTATTGTTTGCCTGTTTCTTTTTGAGAAAAATGAATTATTTTACAATATTAGCAAGGAAAATACCACAAAGAGTTCACCTTCAGGGGGCCTGGTGATGTCCAATAATTTACCATTATTGAATGGAAAATAAAAGAAGATACTATTTAACACAAAAGAAACAGAATAAGATTTAAAGGGGGAGTAGCAGCTGTCATCCACACCTTGTTTTCTATAGTGCATCTTCTTTTTTTCCAAGCTATGCTGTCAGATGTTTTCTTGACTTCTGTGAATATGGTTGTTACAAGCAGGAGAAATTTCCTGAAAATAAAAATTGATTTTAACATCCTAAACTCATGTAATCATATGTTTCAAATCTAGATCTAATCAACATTTGGATACCTGTTTAGAGAAACATGTCCACAGCTTTTTATTTCTTTTTCTCAGCTTTAAGTATTATTAGAAATAAAGTTTACCTGCTTATGGAGTTTGAGCTGTCTAAATCTAAGCATTTAATCATAAATGAGAAAGCTGACATTATAAAAATTGTCCCTCACATTTGCATGCCTAAAATATGTTTTATTCAAGATTGATGCCCCAAGAAATGTTTGCTGATGTTAGAAGGTGGTTTGGGAAAGCAAGAAATTATAGTTAAGCTGAAGGTAGTTTATCTTTGTCATTTGAAGGGACAGAATTCAGAAGGAGGATCTGTGCTACATACCAAAACTCATTACCTAGGGAAGGAGAATCACAGAACTGCTTACTGTGAAAAGCATCTCTGGAGATCACTTAGTCCAACCACCTGGTTTTGAATAGCTCCAAGGATGATTACTCCACAACCTGTCTGGGCAACCTTTGTTGGTTTCATCTGCTGTCAGGGTAAAGGAGTTTTTTCATATGTTTCAATGGAGTTCTCTTTATTTCAGTTTGAACCCATTGTCTCTTGTCCTGTCACTGGACGTCACTGAAAAGAGCCTGGCTCTCTCTTTAACCTCCCATCAGGGATGTATACTCACCTCTGCGTATTGTGTATATGCGTTGCTAGCAACCTGCCTGCCTTCTCCAAGATAATCCATCCCTCGTATTTCTGTTTCTTCTCACATGCCAGATGCTTCAGACCCTTAGTCACCTTCCTGGCCCTTTCTAGACTCATTCCTGTCATATCCATGTCACTATACTGGAGGGAAAAGGACTGGTCCTAGCACTCCAGCTGTGTCTCAAGGTGCTGAGCAGAGTGGCAGGATCACTTCCCTTTAACTGCTGGCTTTGCTTTTCCTAACACAGCTGAGGATGCTGTTGGCGAAAACTATGTCCCTACAGTGTTGCTATGCCCTACAAATTCTATACTGATCTGAGGAGTAGAGTGGTTTTGGAAGAATTTATACACCACTTGACAACTCTTAAAGTTACCACACATTAAATACTCTGTGGTTCTGGGGCACTAGTTGTAACACCCTTTTGTGTAGTTCTTGCAATGAGTCTTTAAAAAGGCAGCTCGCCATTTCTGTTCGTCAGCTCAGCATTTTTATTTTTAATAAGGAATCTTTTAAGACTAACTCAAATCTTTCAGAACCCTTTTGTCATGGTCCACTGTCAATAACCTGGTCAGGGACCAGGCTGCTCAATTGTTATGCATGAAGAGCAAAAAGTCCAGATACACAGATTTTTATGGAATTATATCCAAGGCAAGAAACAATTAAAGTTATACACAGAATTAAAAATGAAAAAATCCTGAAGAAGGAAGATGGGAAGGAATAAAAATACCTGAGACACATAGTATGAAACTATAAGACTCTTCAAAGAAAGAAAAATCATAGTTGCAGATCACTCTGTTAAGAACTAATTAAAATATTTTAGTTCACCTTGGATGTTTTTATTTAAGATTTCTTGAATGTCCTTTCTAAAGTGTTGTCTTACTGGCTTACATTGGAGTTTTCCCATTGCCTTCAGTAAGCCAATGATTCCACCTGTATCTGAAAAACAAGCAATTGTTCTTCCCAATATTCATAAAATTTCATAAATTTTCTTATGCACGTGCAGCAGTACAATGGTAGTGGTAAGCCCATGGGAAAAGAAATAATTTTACCAAAAGTCATTTATCCTAGAAGCTACGTGCAATTGTTTGGTAAACACTGAAGTTTTGCTGTTGCAAGCTAAGAAATTTTGTTTTCTTTGTGAAATGTATTTCTTATATCTTATCTTGATCATAGAAGGTCCTAAAGGTACTCTGTAGAATACAAAGTAAATCTGGATTATTTCAATGCCAGTCTAAAGGGAAGTGGCATCATTCATGAGGGGCGCTTTGAATAAGCCAGCTATCCGCTTTCAATAGCCTGTAATTCATTCCAGCACTTGGTTATTTCACTCCCTTTTCATTAATAAAATAGTTTGAATTTCACTGTTGAACTAAATACACAGCTGTTCTTACAAAAGACACCGTGATTCAGAAAAATACATCTGCTTAGTGCCTTTGTGTTTCACAGATTACACAAACTTTTAAAGGAAAATGTATATAGCTTCTATTACCAGTCTGAAAAAATCATGCCATAAGAAATATCACTTGGGATGTGTAAACTGAGATATAGAGTTCTAAATACATGTAATTAAAACTGACAGATCCCACCTTAATGACTCCGGTGACCATGGGGATAAAAATGGAAGACTTGTGAAATATGGAAGCTATATCTATTTATGTGTATATTTGCAATAATATACGTATGAATAATATAGTAATAATAATAGCCAGATTAATATTAGAGCACTCAATCCAAACTCACCAGCCAAAGTTATTGAATCCTTTTTTCATAGATTTAGTGGAGTTTGGGTGTTGTTTAAGTATTAGCTTGCATGCATGGATATTGTGGCTTGTTATGAAGGACAGTGGGGACAATCAACCCCAGTTTACATCTGAGATAATCAAGACATGGAAAGATTAAAGGAATTCCTGGAATTTTTGCAAAGTTCAACAGTAAAGTCAGGAAAGAATCTTGTGCCTTCTCATTCTTTCCACTTCTGTTCCTATTGTAGCTGG
Source organism: Pardalotus punctatus (assembly GCA_013400915.1). NCBI lineage: Eukaryota > Metazoa > Chordata > Aves > Passeriformes > Pardalotidae > Pardalotus > Pardalotus punctatus. The sequence goes on along the minus strand of VZTX01026607.1, from coordinate 515,916 downwards.
TGGCAACTTCCACAGATTTATGTGGAAACAGAAAAGGAAAACACTTTTGTGAAAATGCAGCATCTCTGTCAGGATATATGAAATTTCCTGCCAAAACCACAATGCCCATGAATGTCTGAGGAACTGCAATGACAGAGTTCAAGCTCTTCTGTGCTGACCAGTCTTATGTTCTGGTGGAGATACAAAGATGACTGTGGTGTAAGCTGTAAAGATATATAAACATAGATATATATTTCTGTCACTATTTCAAAGTTTATTTGTAGCATCTTAAATTGCAAAACGTTTTATGTTACCAATGCTCAAATTCAAATAGGATCAAGGCTACTTCATTTAGAGGGCTATTTGCTGTTTTGTGTAACTCTAGAGCAGGAGTAGGGAAAATTACACTTTTTATGCATTAAAGATATGTTACTTGTCCTTGGAAGTGTCTAGAAATATGGTCTGCAATCATTTCATCTGTGACTGTAAACTCACCAGCATCAGCAGGACAAGGCTCAAACTTTGTCACTTAGATAAAATACACAATGTCATGATTATATAAATGTGTGAAATACATGCACACAGAAAATTGTTTATATATATATAAATATATGTATGCATATGTGTATATGTATGTATGCGCATAAACACGCATACTCTCTTGAAGTATTTAGGATGTTTAACTTCCCCCTTAGTCTGAGCAGTGTGACAGACTGCACATTTTGGCTGACATCCTGTGAAGCACTTCATCAGTCATGTGCCACCCAATGCACATGTACATGACACACAAAGAGTCAAAGAAATTAGTCAGCTGTTCAAACTTACTTACATGCTTGATTGCTCACAGTGTCAGGAGCAGCACATTTAGGACCTTGTCTTGCCAGATAAAGCCCTAAATGTGTATCCTGGCCAATGGAGAAGGCACTAAATTCCTTGAACTAGTATCCCACTTTTTGATAAGACTTTTCTAAGTGTTAAGGTTGGATTTTCAGTGTATAGAAGCTAAGCTTTATGCGTCAGTGTTATGTACTGTTGCACACGTGCACACAGAGACCATTCAGACAAACTGATTACATGCAAACATGTAGAAAAGGCATCTATGTTAAAGACCATTTGAAAGTAGGTTCTAATATGTAATGCTTCTTGAGGATGTAGAGGGTAAACTCCTAAAAAAAGGGATGACAGGAGATTACTGAGTTTGAAACCAATTTTGTCTGAGCATCTGCCTTCTAATGCTTTTGCCTAAATTATAAACCCATTTTCTATTTGTTCCTATTGCGGAATATCTTAAAAATATTTAATAGGTGGTGTTAATTGCTTATATTCATAGTCTCTGGAGTCTTCTTTCGTCAGTATCTATCATCTTCTGAAAGTGTCAAGCACTGGGGGATTCAAAATTTATTCCGACTCTTTTATGATTTGCAGTCCAAATTGAGATAATAAGTCACACTTTCTCTTCCTAGCTTGTAGTAATGTAGGCTCTTATTTATCCATGATTGTAGGTAATTAGAAAGCCTGTATCCATTAGGCTGCGTGTTTTGGAACACAATAGCTATATGCAGATTGGTTTAGACATTGCTTTCCTTACAAATTTTGTCCTTTTGTTTCATGCTTATTTTATTATTTTCAAAGCATCAGAAAAGATTTATGCAAATCATGGGGAGTCCATAAAGAAGGAAGTTGTGTGGGTTGAAGAGGGAGATGACAGGAGCATGGACTGGTATTTTACCAGTAAGTATAGAGTGAAAAGGTTGAATTTTGATTTTAAAAAGAAAGCTATGTGAAGACCAATTGACATTTAGATGCCTGGCTGAATGTAAGGATGGATAGAAGATTATGCTGGAGCTGCAGATAGTGCTTGTATTCTTCATACTATGGGAAAGAAAACAGAAGATTAATTTTGGTGAGTGCTAAGATGTGAAGCCATATGGGCATCATCTAAATTTATTGCTGTAAAGCAATAATTTCTGATCAGTTCTGTAAATTTCGTTGCCACTGGACCAGGTGCCTTGCACTGATGCTGAGGCTGTCTTGGGAAATCTCACAGAACTAGGATTATATTGGAGACCACAAGAGAGAGGCTAAGAGTTAACTTTTTGTTTGTTTGTTTGAATTTTTTCTTCAAGAGAAAGCTGATGGGAATCATTTAACTTTAGCAGAGTGATTGTCAGCTGAGTATGGCTGAAAGAAGAATACTGGTCCAGGCAGGATTTGAATTAGTGCACACATGAAAGGCTACATAACACCTTAGTGGCCACTGAAAAAATCCTCATTCTTAGTTTCACTGCTCTGACAGTTTTCCAAAGTGAAAGGTCAATGACTGTTACTGAAAGTTTTTCATGCTGTAGCCCTTCACTTTGCACAGGATCACTTTTTTCTCTGTGCGTGGAATAAAAACCTCAAGAGCAAGTCATTGTGACAGTAATACATTTGTAAAAAGTTATAGTGTGCAAAAATGTCTCTTTGAAAGATGAGGAAAGTTACCTGGACTATTTAATAATCCTGTGGTGTTTGGCTTTATTCATGATGTCTCTGTGGAGTGTCAACTGTCATGCTGTCTACATGAAGGATGAATGATAAGGCCTTGATGTCAGTTTGAGGTAGGAGAAGTGTACTACTTGTTAGCATTATAAACCCTAGTGAATGAGTAATAGAGAGATTAGTGCTTTGGCTGCATCTGGAGTTAATATGTTGAAGTTCGATAAAAATCTTTTCCCCCATTTAACTGATACTAGAGCCGTAACTTATTCCTGGAAGTGGAATGTATTTATTACTGTTTTTCTTTCTAACAGTTTTCTTAGTATCTGCTCTGAGTTTAGGGTAATTCTGAAGTAGAATGAACCTTCTTGATTTATTTGGTTCACTTCCTCCAGTTCCAAGCTGATAAGATGCAACAAGTCATATTTCCCTGAGGAAGCATTATTACGGAAAAGCATATTATCCAGCCGTTAGGTGTAATAGGCCTTATGATGAGATGAGTAATGAGAGAATAAATATTTTTTAATCCTCCCTGTGGTCATTTAAGGAAATTTAGCATAGCACCTTTTTTTTTTTTTTCCCCTCTATGCTTACTCTTTCTAATACTGAATTACTGAACTGAACTGTGTTATTTTCAGTGTTTTAGTTGTGATGTCAGATGATGAGTAACTGAAACTGAGTTAAAGTATTGGCGGCTTTATCAATAGCAGTAGCAATTTGTTGATGAAAAAGCAGTAGACAAATCAAATTATTAAACTCTGAAAGCAGTGTAGTCATAACCCTGGAAAATATAGGTCAAATTCATCAAAAGGACTTAGGTTCTGTGTGTATCTCCATGTGATACCACTGTCATCGATCTCTTAACCAGTAACTCTCTATAATCTTGCCACCAGGCATGTGCAGAACCATCTGCGAGTTGACACTGCTCCATGGTTAACAAGCTGCCCATTAATTGTTCCAGAGAGATAACTGGCAGCTCCAAGAAAGGGATCCTCAGTGTAGCTGAGGGGTCTTCACTGTGGAAGTGTAGCCCCAGACTGGCTGAGCTCAAGGTGTGGATCAGCTGGGTGTAAGCTTCCACCGCAGCCCAGAAACCAGGTGCATAAATGCCAGTGTGCATACAGAATAGTGTACTTATATGAAGCAGCACCTTGTGCCCAAAAGATTCATCTTCAGATTTTTACTTGGGCCTGATTCAAAGTGGGAACTCAAAGTTGCTTTTTTGACATAAGGCAGGAGCATCCTGGCTGCCAAGCTTTGCTCTTAGGAAGGCAAAGTGTCCTTAAATACAGAAAGACACACAATTTGGTGTTTTGGGCAGAAATGAGTGGGTGTCCCCAGAGAGGTTTTCTGCTTTGCTTGCACCCAACCCTTTTCCTGTGAAATCAAGTCTTGTATAGTTTCTGAGGATCTCATAGAGCAGGTCTCTGGCCTCTCTTTACCTCCTGCAGTGACAAGGCAATGTCAGTGTGGAATTATGCACCAATGTGGCCTGGCACTAGTAGCAGTGGGCTTAGATGTCTGGTTAGCAGCTTCCAAGCATGGCCAAGAATGTCTGTTGAAGAAACATGTAGTATCCTCCACCTGGGGCTGTGCAGTGCTGGGGATCCTGCCAGGGGTTAGCCTTAGTCCGTGTTTGACTCAGTTGGCAGTGTGGAGCTTCAAGGGCTCTGCTGTGCTGCTTGCAGACATTCTGCCTGGCAAGCTCAGTCTCTGAAAGCAGTATTGTCCAGTGTTATCTTTTCCTTTTCCTGCAGATGATTAGTATTAAAAACAGCAGTAATATGTCATGCCATTATAAATAAATTAAGATACTGCCAAACAAATACTGTGCTGACCATGTTCATTTAATCTTTGAGTTGCTCTTGGATGAACAAGTCTTTGGTCTCTTAGCATAATGATTTTTGGGGGTGGAAGGTCCAGATACCCATTTGTGCCATGACCAATTTGATGTGATTAGTCCCTGTCTGTGGTCTTTTCTGGAACATTTTCCCCAGTCTCCTAAACACTTGTCCGTCTCTCATATTTGACTGTTGAGAACAAATCTTGCACAAGCCTTGGATCAGCCTCCTGAAAAACAGATGCTGGTGACTAGTTTCTTATCCCAGAGATGAACAGTGCTGTGTTCAGGAGGTGGTGGCAACTCCTACAATGCTGATAGGTCTTCTTTTAACCCAAATTTGTCTCTTTCTCATCCTACAGTTCTTCAGTGACTCTGACATTGTTTTCTTACTATGCAGGTGTTTTGTTTTTGTTTAGCAAAGTGTCAGGAGCTGTCAAAACATGATTCATTGATATAATTTTGTGATTATATTATCTGTGAAAGGAATTATAGAGAGCCATGAAGACTGATATGAGTGCATAGTGAATGGAAACGCAGAAGCACAAGAAAGAACAGCAGAAAACTGGCATGTATTGATGACACCAGTATCAGCAGTCTTCAGGGTCTCAAAGTGTCTATGTACAGCTTCTTAGGATACCCAGATCAGAAACCAAGAGACACTGCGTAAGTCCTTAGACTTGATGGAGGAGGAATTTGAATTGCATTCTCTTCCTAAGTAGTACAGGAAAGCACATCCAAAACCAGCATCTCATCACTGACCCAAGATGACCCCAGAAATGTTGAGGACTCAGTAGTTGGCATCTCTCATCTTCTGTATCACCCAAGACAGAAAGACCAACCACCTCAGTATTGGTTTATTGTTCTAACATATTTTATTCTGTACTGGGAATTAACATGGACTCACTATCCTATAGGTAGTCATGTATAGAATTTAAAAATGCCTAAAATAATGTCCTTCAAGTTATATGCCCATTGTCAGACACTGCTGTCAGATATAGCATGTCTGGCAAAAGCAAATTTGGCAACAAAAAAATTATGCCTGAACTGCAATTGTAGCTATCTAGGGGAAATGTATTAGGGATTAATTTTTGTCAATCAGTGTAAAAGCTCGAAAAGTCTGAACTAGTTAGATATCATGGCATTAATATTGGTCCTTCATTTTCATAATTTCATGATAACAGGTCTTCTTCAAGGGCTCCTTCTGGATATGTTCATAGGGTGTATTTATTGTTATTGTACTTCCAGGCTGATGTGTCTTTTAGGTAACTTGTGCAAATTCTCAAACTTTTTATTAATACCACTATGTCATATCCATTATGTGTTTTCTCATAGTTGCGCTTTCAGCTTACCAGTACACATATGTAGAAAAGGAACATTAGTGGTTCTTGCAAGAAACTGTCATGAATCTTTTCTATTGAGGCAGGCACAGTGGTAAAATCTTAGATTACTATGAAATACTCTAGCATTCTGAATTATTCACTTCTTTCATTCCAAAACACAGAATGAGAATTATATGTTGCTTTTGTTTAGCAGTTTAAACTGGTTTTGCATTTTCCCCCAGAGGAAAATGCCCTTTATGCAGGGCCTATCATAAAAAATACATTTTGTTTTCTAGTGAAAAGTCTTGGGTGCCCATCACCAACCCAACATCTTCCCAAGATGGTTAACACTTGTGCAACAAGATTTGATATTTCTAAGGTCATTAGCTAGAGTTTTGGAGTTGCAAATGCTTCAGAGAAAATATTTGATAAATATATTGAATAAATTTGACAGAATATGAGTCCTGTTCCTTGATATTGTAAACTGTAGGTAGTGATGATGCTGAATTCTGTGGCCTGATCTTATCACAGCTGGTAGGCAAAAGGTTATGCACTGTCTATGCACTTGAACGAAAAGTAACCAGAGTGATCAATGGTTGCTCACTCATTCTCTCTCAATATGGTTTTAATAGGAGAGAAGTGCTTAGGTGCTTCCTTTGTTTCAAACTACTTTTTCTTCACTGTTCCCAAGCCTGGTAAATGCAGCTTTGCTCCATTTATGCTTATAACTCTCCATCATGTCTACCTGAAATAACACCTGAGTCACTGATTAATGTGCAGACTCTCCTCTCCCAGTCAGGAATGAAAAAATGAAGCTCTTATGACCACTGAAGAGAATGAATGGTCGGTCACGCATGTTAAGACTCCTGGACTGTATAAATTGCTGTTAGGACAGAGAAAATGCTTACCAACCCCATCCCAGCTGTCCTGTAGAAGGCAGCAGCATCTGACCAGTGATGTGTTGTCACAGCTGATCGAGCAAATGGCTGTATTAAACACCAGCTGTGTAGTATCATACTGCTAAAAGCTTGCCATGTTTCCTATACCATGTCAGCTCTCTGGCTGCACTTGGGTCCCTTCGTACAGTGGGCTGTGAACAAAAAAAAGCTTTGAATATCACATCAAAGCTCCCTCACTAAGAATCTGGGCCTTAAAAGACACAATCTCTGTCCCAGAACTAGCAGTAGATCTTACGTTGTTTTAAAAATTCCTATTATGTTAGGGCTTTGACGTCTCAGATGATTGACCCTGAGCTGGACCTGGTAATGGGTGGGGAGCTACACTCTGTTCAGTCTGCATGTGGTTTTAGGTCAGCTCTGGGAGAGATGGAAAGAATATTTTCCTAGGGATGTGGGAATGAGGATCCAAAGGTTGGCAAAGAATAGCAAGGACTATGGTACCTGTGCATCCAGATGAACTCAGGGGTCCTGCACCCATGTCACAGGTTCTGTGTCCTAGTTCTCATACAGTCCCAGTGCATAACCTTTGCTCATGCTGCTGTAAAATACCTGTCAGAAATTATACAGAAAGGTCACAAAGGTAAACTTAGAGATAAAAGTGAAATTGTTGAGACAGGACTCTTAGCAGCTAAAGCATTCAAGAGGAAAACTGAACAGGAAAAAGAGTAAAATCTTAAAGGAAAAAACCAAGAAGGTTGGTCAAGAGTTAGCCCAGAAATCAGTCATTGAGTTGAGTCATCATTATCACTTATCAGTTATCAGTCCCAATAGGGCTGGTGCAGCACAGAAGCTCTGCAACACCTGGGAACCCTTCTGGTCAGCTGCAGAGAATGAGCCTTCCCCTGTATGCTTACCAGTATGCTTACCCACCCGCAAAGACCTTTTTGGGTGGGTAAGCATACTGATGCCCAATAGCTAGTCATTTATATAGAACTACTTGCACAGACTGTGCCACACTGAAGGTATCCACATAAACTGCTCCTCAAAACAGACTGTGACAGCTAGGAGCATGAAAACTGGAGGTTAAGTAAATGATTGTGTAAAAATGATGACATACTGCTGTAAATTTTCTAGGCATCAGGCTATGGAGAAGCAGGAAGACCTAGTGAGTGGTTTAGGCTGGAGGAGAATTGAAGGCGGGGAGGCACCAGCACTTTGCCACCATAGGCAGGAGTGGAGGTAGTGAGGAGTCATACCAAAAGTCTGTTTATGTTAGAAGAGTGTGTTTAGCATGGCAGGCTCCTGGCATGCTCAAACTGTCCACTTTGAAAGATCCCTCTCCGCTCTCCTAATTTCACTGCATCCCTTTTCTCTAAGAGCATATTTCTTGTGAATATTAATAATGCATAGTAAGATATCTTTTCCTGGTTTCACAGCAGAAAAACAGAGGAAGCTGCTTCCAAGAGACCCTGACCTGTTTCAGGCAATATGGTAGTACCTGCAGCACGTCTCTAAAGCATACAGGAAAAAGTAGGTAGTTAAACAGTTTGCAAAGTCCTAAGAGAGGGAAATTCATATTCATAGAGAATGTACCTTGTGTCTTCTTTACTCATCATACTATTCACCCATCAAGGCTGACAGAATTTCACTGTATTTGCTACAGATGTTTTTTCTGAGGTTTTCCACACTTTCTTATTAAATCTTTTCTAAATCTTACTTTGTTCATGACCCCAAAATTCATTCCAATGCTCATTTGCTTACTTCTTGTAGAGGTTAATATCTTACATCTAGAGGCTCTCCTGTAGGAGATTTGCATAGGTGTCTTTAAATTGGTTTTTCTTGGTGTTTATCAGAATTAAGCAGTACCTGAGAGGACAAAAATATAGTTCTTGTATCCTGCTATTTTTCTGAATTCTTGATAGCTCCTAATAATTAATGTTGCTAGGTATTTAAGATGCTTGCATTGATATCCCTGGTTATTGACTATTACATAAACTTCTGCAAGTTATTTTTGCCAATTTACAAGCACAAATCTGTTTTTATCTTAGTTGATCTGAAGTCTTGTTATTCTTGCCACTTCTTTCAAGTCATCTGTCATTTTAGAAGAGTTAAGGAGTTAAGACACCTCTTTACTTTTTGTGGTGAATGCAAAGCTGTTTCTTTATATTGATTTTGGTTTACTCTTTAAGCTCCTACATTTCAAAAAATTAAATTTCATAGGTTTGCAGTTTTTAATTCAGGTATTCAATTTCATTTATTTATATTGTCCTTCGTTTTTGGATTTCCCACATTCATTGTTCTTATGCATTACCAATACATCGGATACATAAAATTTCTTGAAATTTCTGAGATTTTTTGTGGCAGAAATAGTTCTGCCAAGATTTTGACACAGTAAATGACTCCTGAAAGAAGTAACTTGCAGTTTGCTCATCACAAATTCAAATAGGAGAATAGGAAAATTTTAAGTGTGATTTATTTCCCTATGATTTTAAGACATGTGACCCATGTTTCCATAATTCATGATCTTTGAAAATAGCTGTATTTTCTTTGCCCACTAGATCTAACATCTTCACAGACTGGCCATACTTTTCCATTTTCTTTATGAGTACTGGTAGATTTCTACTTCCTTTATGCTCACTATTGAGTGCATAATTAGAAAAAGACCTTGGCTACAGTACTATAATAATACCACTGTATTATTAATATGAAAATCATTTACTTGCTTTTTGGGGATAAGGGAAATCTTATTTGACTTTTAAAGTATTAAAGCTTACCTACAATGAAGATACATAGCTAACAGACCTAGTTATTTGTTTTCCAAATGATGTGAACTTCTGGCTACCCCAAGACTCTACTAAGGCTTGTAGTTAATTGCTTCTTGTCAACAATAGGATTTTTTTTTGTGTGTATCCACAGAAGTGCATTTCAGACTAATAATGAGTCTGAAAGTCATAATTTATCAGAGTTGGACTAGATGATATAATTTAGTGCCAGGAAGGAACTTCTCTTTTTAAACTAAATTCAATAAAAAAATATTTTAAAGCAAATATGATGCATTGGAGGTAGGGAGGAGGCCAAGTATGGTATGTGATAAATTCTTATGCTTACTGAGATTCAAACCAAAGGTTCATTTTGATTATTACACAAGACTAGTGGATTATCTGATCAAAGTGAATGATAAGCTAGCATGTGTATGTTGTGTTACCTTAAAACCAGGGGATGCCTTTGTTTTAGTGGGAACTCATCAATATGAGTTTATTAACACACTGTTTCACTGGTAATTCTCTCAATTATAAGACCGTGTTTCCATGTTCTTAGAATTCGTTGGAAGATACTGTGGGCAAAAGAATGAATTATTAGTAAATAGCAATCCTTTAAAATATAGTGGGACACTACCAATAAAGTACAGGGGCAGGACAGATATACAGATTTACCAGAATGGGGAAACAAGAACATCATTCCCAGCATCACCCAGGGGTTCTGGATTTCCCTATCCGTGATGGGATTCACAACCCCTCAACTCACACTGCTTCTAATCTGAACTTGAATTCATAGGTAATTAAATACAGGCACTTGTAGTCTGTAATGATGAGCTTTGTGACATACAAAGTGTTTTGTAAAAGCAGTCGAAATATCAGGTGCATTTGAATGTTTTCCACCAATATCAAAATAAAATCTTCACATCCACTCTAGTCATTAAATTATCTTGCTTTTCAGGTTGGTGAATAGGTTCCTAGAAAGTGAAAGTATATTGGCATGACATTCATGAAACTCAAATCATATTCTTTGTCACTGATTCTTTTTCCATCCCCATGACAAGTCTTTGTGCCTCAGCTCCTCCCATTTCTTACTGAGGCAGTTTATAATCTCTTTGGGATAGGAATTGCCACTGACTTCTAGATAGATAGCCCTAAAGGACAGACCTGACACTGGGAGGCTCATGTGAACTAGTCATGTCCGAAAAAGATACAATATGAATTTGACCATGGTCACTGCTATTGAGTATACACATACTCTGCAGTCATCCAGGATAATTTTATTTGCACTTATCCCTTGGTAAAATCATGCAGACAGTTACGACAACTTGTTTAGCTGCAAGCTTATCCTAAGCTTGCGAAAGCTTGTTTGGCGATTTTTACTTGGAATATCATTGTTTTGTATGTGTATGTCTGTTTAGATATAGTAATGATATATGTGTATTTTAAGAAATACATAGGTACTTAAAGATGTTGTACTTACAGTACTCTAATAAACAGTTTTCTGGGTATATTTTCTTCCTTGGAATGGAACTGTTACATACCAAGAAAATGACAATTTATGCATGTGTATCTCATTCTGTTATAAAAGAAGAAACGACCAAATAACATTAAATATAACATATTGTGCATATTTAGCAGAAATGCGATCCTCTTCAGTTTAGAGACAAGGACTTGCATAGTTCAGATTTCCTGACATTTATGCTTCTATAAAACATTTCAGAGATCTTTAGCTCTGCCTTTCTTTTCTCTATGCCTCATTGTACCAAAATGGTATCATGTCCAATTGCAGTCTTACTTCACAGCAGTTAACATCGCAGTAGCAGATGTCAGTGTTTAATACCGGCTGTAGCTTTAATTGATGACAATGCTCAATGTAGAAGTACATTTTAGGGCACTGAAGATGGACCAGGGATTCATATTCTTCAGGGATCTGATTAATTTTAAACTTATTTCTTTCCTTGTGTCTATATTTAGTATAAGAACAAATCATTTTCATATGATTTTCTGTTCTGGTGACAATATTAAGGATGTCAAGGGAATGGATAAATGGTTAAATGTTCTGCTATTTTCTCTTTATTATTATAATTTTTCTCACAAGATTGAGAAAAAAAGAGAATATAATGAGATTAAAAATGCACAGTATTGAAGCATTAAAATTTGGTGATAATTCATTCTTGTGACAGACTACAGCAAGTACAGAATGCAGTGTAAGATATATTCATTTTCCTGACAAAATCTGTAGAAGGAGTAGGAAATGGTATAAAGGTAATTTACTCTTATTGCAATCGTCCTAAGGCAGCAGTCTTGTCCTTTTAGAAATGTCCCTTGTGACAACATAGCTGTAGATATTTTATTTGAAAGCACTTATCAGTTCAGATTTATTCCTAAGGTATGGAAACAATACTGGGGTTTGTGCATAGGTCATTAATTCTACTTTGAGAATATGAATATCAGTTTTTCTGTCAGACTATTTAAAAGAAAGAGATTTTCAAAGGAAAAGATCAATTTCTAGATGTTGACATTGATATAGGAAATTTTTATGATGTTATCTAACAAAACTAAAAACAATCAGGTTTTGACTTTTCCTTTTGTGGGTTTAGTTCTGAAGTACTGTATTATTTACATCAGTGAGAATAGTAATGGTTCAATTTAGAACTCTGCTCCTCAATTTAATCCCTCTGTACCTACCAAGATGTGGAATAATAGAGGATATTTTTTCCTAGTAATTCTGGCATGAGATTTGTGGGCTTGAAATATATAACTCAAAATTATATGTCCAAACAAAATTTAGCAATAGCAAATACTTAAATAAAATACTATTAGATCACAGAGCATTATCTCTCTTCCTACATTGCTTCAATTGAGTTTAATATACTTTTACTGATTGTACCAAGTACTATACTGTTTGGTGATTAACCAATAAACAGCTTGCAATACGTTTTAGCTTTAAACAATATTTTGCCTGCATGAGAAATCTCAAGTACTGTGCCAAAAAGGTTTAGACACTAGAAATGCTGTAATTGTCCGTGTGGATGAATAATGGCTATATGCTCAGCAATAGTTTGCATGATGTAGGTGATTCAAAAGAGTTTTTTGGTTGTTGTTAACTGGCAAAGACTTGCACAGGCCCTGGGCTATGAATGAAGGGGTAGCTGAGCTTTCCTTTGGGCAGGGTATCAAGGAGCTGGAACAAAGGTGTCTTTAGTGTGCATTGAACAGCTAAAGCCTACCTCAGAGTTGCAGGAAAATGGAGATTATATCATCTCACAAATGGTTGTCATGAGACTAACTTGAAAGAAATCTAAATCTAGTAATCTGTCACCCTGAAGGATTCATGTAGTAAGGTATTTAAAGAAGCTAAGATTAGAGTAGCTTCATTTGCAATTTAAATTTCCTACAGACTGTTTTTGAAAGCTTATGTGAGGGTCCTAGTTTGTGAGTTGTCGTTCAGTGTGGGGTTATATTTGAATTACATTAAGACAGTTTGAGAAATACTATCTTTTGCACATACCTGGCTTTCCCTGGTTTAGTTTGTAAGGGAAAGTTGAAAGGTGTGTACACAACCACCACTGCATGCTGTGCTCCAGTTTCTGCCTGTGCAGTCCTGGCGCTGCTCTGGGATGGTGAGGCTGTCTTTGCCACTCTTGGCCAATTTCTGCAGGCAGTGCTCACTCGGACGTGGGTCTGGAGACAGCAACCAGACCACAACACATTTATATATTACACCTGTGTTAAACAAGTGAAACACAAGTCATGTGAAAGGGCTGGCACTAGGCTAGACCTTCCACAGTTAGTTTCCTAGGAAGAGTCCTGTCCTTGGCCTGCCGCTCTCCTACATACTGCAGAGGAAGCCAAGTGGTTTGATTCAGGAGTTTGGATTCCTAGTCATTAAAAGAACAGTGAAGGACTCTGGGCTGAAGAACTTTAAAAATTTGGGGGGGTTTTTGGACCCCATGACGGACTTGTGGGGGATGTGATAGTTGTCATCACTGTGTTTTGGCACAGTGATGACAAAATGATAATTTTTGATTCTTGTAGAAGTTAGGAGGGCAGACTTTGGCTTTTTTAGGAGAGACTTTGACTTGTTAGTTGTGAGAGTACCTTGGGAGGCAGTCCTAGAGGGCAAAGAAGTCCAGGAAGCCTGGGCACTCTTCCAGAAGAAAATATTCAAGACACACAAGCAGACTGTCCCCAGGTGCTGAAAGATGACCTAGCAGGGAAGAAGTCACCATCCTTGAAGATATTTAAAAGACATGTAATGTGGCACTTAAGGACATGGTTTAGTGGTGGACTTGGCAGTGCTGGGTTAAGAGTTGGCCTCAATGATTTTAGAGGTCTTTTCCAACCTGAACAATTCTATGATTCTATAACATGCCAGGCAGCATTTACAAGATAAGAAACTGGAATTTAGAATCACAGATAATTAAATTCCCTTCTATTCACTGCATTGTTAGGATGACTTGAAGGTTTATGTTAGTGCAAGGCCCAAACTGGTTGATTAGATTTTTCTTTTCTGGTTAGGTCTCAGTTCCTCTCTGCTGCATATGTAGCAAACCAATGTACTTTTATCTGTGTCCTACCACAGGCTCTTCTGCTCACACTCTGAGCTATGAAAAACCTGTCTTGGGTTCTTTAACTGATGAGAAGTACACCCAGGCCTCGCTGCTTTAGCTGCCAGTGTAATACAGACATAGTGTTTTTCCTTGGTATGGTTAGTTCTAAAAATGAGAATATAATTTCTTTGTACATAATTTCACAAAAGTACCACAGATTCAGTTCTATCCTACTGGAATTATGAGCCATGGTAGGAGCAGAAACAAGTAGGAAACATTATTGATGGGAATGATTTCAACCACCATTATTTGAACACAATAGGGATTTTTAATGTAAGAAAAAAGGTGTGTGGGTTATTTCCCATTTCACACCACTATGTTGAGATCTTTGAGTGGTCCAATACTGTTCAGTCACTGCAAATACACACCTCATTGTTGCCATGCAGGCTGCCTCTGGGGCAATTCTGATTCTGACAACACCACCACATTTTTAGATATGCTGTGACAGTGCCTGTATCCCCAATGCTATTCTTGCTTCTGTACCATAAAGTGATAATTATGCCTAGGTAGTATACAAAATATATACCTATAAGCACTTAAAATAGCTTTAGATAATTAATTAGTAATGTTTGGTCACTGTTTTTAATGTAGTCCACATATTATTCTTTATAACAAATATATTCTTTCATCTACAACCCCAAAGAGTCAGACTTGTTCAGTAGCCAAAAAGCAGAGCACAGGCGGTACAGCAAAGCATGAAGTAAGTGTGTTAGAGCACACCAAGGATAACTCCTGACAAACAATTGGCTCAGGAGCCAGAGGAAAAGATCATGAAAAATAGCAAAGTGAGAAGAGGGCTTGCAGCAGGGCAGAATATTTATCCCCCAATTATGGCAACATCCTGTTTACTTTGGTAATTATAAAACCATGCTGAACTAGAATGAATTTCTTTTCCAAGAGAAAATATGTTTGTGTTAAGAATAAATGATCATTACTTTTTAACAGTGCAGCAGTTCTGTCAGATGCCAGCATGAAGATGAAGGAGATTGAATTTATTTAACTTCTCTCAGGTAAACAGGTCATATACTGCAACACCCCAGACTTAAGGTTTCAAATGACAGTGCCTTTAACAGAATGAGCAACGGCAACAAAACTTATTCCAGTCAGCTCCTGGCAGAGAGGAAGAAACTAATGGCTGAGAGAAAATGTTAGTCATTAGAGCTTGAATTTTGTGGCCTTAATTTCTTGCTAGAGATTAGGTACTATTAAAACAATATTTTTAGTCTTAAAGCTTCTCTGAAAGCCTACTAACCAGAAAGTACTATAATGAAAATCCATATAATGCTGATTGTGTTGTCAATAGTAATGAAAATATTTCTGTTGGTCTTCATGAAAGTGGGTTAAATATCACAGTGTATCTGCAGAGAAGTTGCCAGTTAAGTGCATATTTTTTTTTTCTGGAGACCTGTCAAAACCTAACATGGCAGTATGTTCCTTCTGCGTGAGATGAAACAGCTACACTGCCAGTAAGAATATGTCAACATGGTAAATTTTTGCCTCTCTGGAAGTGGTCAGCTTGATGATTGCAGCCGGATTGTGACACCGAGGAACATTGCTGTCAGCTCCACTACCTCAGATCAGAGAGGAAACACAAAGGTATGTCAGTCTGAATAATCTTTCCCCCTGTGAAAGACAAATTGCATGCCAAAGATATCATTACACACTAAATAGCTGTGTGGTGGTAAGATGCTTTTATCTCTCTTCTAATTTGGTTCTGGTAAAACAAATGAACAAAATGAATAATTTGGATTTGCACTCCCTGTATGTTTCCTTGTTAGAAGGTTTGCAGGTAGGTCTCTCTTGCATCACCCATTGCAGAGACATCTCCCAAAGCTAATCGTAGAGTCATGGAATGTTAAAGGTTTGGAATGGTCATCTAATTCCAGCCCCCACTGACATGGGCAGGGACATCTCCCACTAGACCAGGTTGCTCAAGGCTTTATGAACCTGTCTTTCTGCCATGGATATCTCTCTGGAAGGGCAGCATTACTTCTTTTGCATGACCATCAGCAGGTCTGTCCCTGAAGAGATGTTTTGAGCATGTTTGCATTGCTGCTATTCTTATTTTTAAGCTACCTTAAATAAGGTTTTTTCCTAAGAAGAAGGGCTTCTTAGAGGATATTAGAAATTACATTTTTCATGCTATTTTTCAAAGAATACCATACTAATGATCTAATAATATAATGTTTTGTACTTCTGTAGAAATTTGCATTTGCTCTTCTCAATAAAACCATTTTCTAATGTATGTGTTTAGACAAGTGGATAAGCACAAATCTAGGCCTGCTTGTCCTCCTTCTTGTGTTGGCTTTGCTCTTGCAAATATGTCGATTTTACTAAAGAAAATGAACCTTTCTTTTTCTGCCTGGTGAAGAAACTGACTTCCTCAGATGCCTGCCTGTGTTCATCACATCATACCAGGAGGGGCTGGAGGGTGCAGTAGGGGCAGTACAGGCTGGTGACAGAAAGTGTCAAAGCCTAAGTCCCTGTGTGAAGGAAGGGCATGTGTAAAACTTTCCCTGGGCTTTCCAGGCAGTAGTGGTCTTTACATCAGTGCCTTGTTGAGCACAAATGTAGACATATGCAGAGACACAAGCTGTGCAGGCACATTTTTCTTCAGTCATAATAAATACTCTATGGTGGAGGTATGGCTAAGTAAGAGCAATCTGAAGATGATCATGAAGACAGTGTGTAAGCAGCCCCCACAAAACTCCTTGTTCTTGTTTTCCAGATCCCATGTCTGGGAACATTTACTATGGTTGCGGTTGTTTAATATCTTATGGTGGGGACAGAAATGGGGTGCAGAAGTATTAAGAAATTTTTTTGCTTTAAAAAAAAAGCAAAGACAAGGTTGTTTCCCTCCTGACCTGATGTGGTTTAAGATATCATACTGTCCTTTAAACTCCTGAGTGATGTAGTAAGAGCATTTAACACTGTTGCAGTAAGATGGATAAATATTTTATTTCCTTCTGAAATGTCTTTTATAAGAGAGGAAAAATTTTCTCAGTTCACACGGGACAGTGAATCTTTGAGAAATTCTGGCACAGTTGTTTGCACCTGTATGCAACACTGGCTTTGCTAAGGAGTTCTGTACAAGATGGTTTGAGTTCACATCCTATGTGATACAGGGACTGCTTCATGTCAAAGAAGCTAAAGCTTGGATATGGTACTAGAAGAAGCAAGAGCATCTCGCTGCCAGGCATGGACATGCTTGTAGGCATCCTGATGTTGAACAGCCAGCTAAAAAGTGTCACAAGTTGCAGGTGTTTTAGGAAAAGTCAACACATCTACACTTGTCACTCAGGTGATACACACACTCTATCTGCAGATTGTAAGAGTGATGATCTGTCCCCAGAAGTATGTTTTGGTGGCAGAAGTTGAGCCTTATCACAGCCAGGAGCCACCTCTTTCTTTAATGGGAGTCACTGTACCCACTGAAGGGATCCCAGATTCTCAATACCAATTTTCTCAATGGAGCAGCTTGATTTCCTCCCACTGTGCTTGTAATAGCTTGAGACTTAGCATAAGAAATAGATTTCATTTCAACAATCACAGCATTACAATGATCTTCTTTCAGTCTTGTTCATTGCTGCTGTTAAATTCAGAGCATGTAAAGAGGTGATAATAGGACTATTTTTTCAGAGTATTATACAGCTGCTGAAGGTGTGTGCCTCGTGTGCAATTCTGTAATAGATATCACTACTGGTGTGCTCTGTTAGAAGATGAAAAAGTTTTATAATTTCTTTCCTCATACTACCTTGAGTCTTTGGGAACTGTGTCCACCTTGAGATATCTCTTGATCTTGCTAGAATTTTTGCATTTCCTTGGTTGTTTTTCATTCCCTGAAGTTTGTATACATATGCTTTTGAATACTCATGTTTACCCTGTGTTTTAATATTTGTTGAGAGCTTCTCCATTGTACTTCTCATGTTTCATGTTATCAATAAATCAAATAGCAGCTACTTTGCTTTTGCTTCTTGCTTAAGTTAAGCTTTGCTTATTAAGTTCAATCAGTCCTGAATACTAGCAAGCTGTTTCTTCTCTTCATAAAATCATCAACACATTTAAATAAGTTACTGTACAAGTTATGTCAGGTTTTCTGAATTTTCTAGTGGCTGTTCATTACCTGGCAATGAAACCAGAAAAAAATCACAACCCTCCTAGTCTGTATTTGTTTCTTATATTTATTTTTTCCCTCAGGATCATAACTGTTGAAATACTAAAATTTAATTGATGGTTTGTATATACTTATGTATCATTAGGAAGAAATGCTCAGTATTCAAACGACACTGGCATTTTGTATCAAGGCCATAGGTGTCTTTGTCTGGGCTTCTTAGTGTAAGATCTCCATTTGTAACTATACTCTTCAAACTTCAGCTCAGTGCTCTTTTGTCCAATAACTAATTTGAAAGTTGGTGACCTCCTTTTTTGTAGCTTCTTCCTAAGCATTTTCTCTCTAAGGCAGATACATCTTTTACCTTTGGTGAGTCCAAATCTCTATAGCCCTAAAGAGGTAATCCTTCAACTGGCAATGTTTCTTTTGTTTCCTCGAAAGCATTTGCTGATTTTCACCCCTATGTTTATCTCCTCACTCTGAAGGAATTGATTTAAAATGCTTAATTGCCTGCTTATCACCCATTATACTTTATTTTTTTTTCCTACATGCAGAATTCAAAGCAGTATTTTTACAATTATCATATTTACTGAGGTAAAACAGGAAAAGAATCATGCAGTTAAGTATGAAAATGGTGTCTGCAATTTCCTCACGAGTATATCCCTACACTTTGTGGTGTATTTTGAATGTTCTGTGGAACTTAATCTGCTCTTGAGCAAGTGTTGATTGATTACTACAAGAACAGGGCTTTTGGCAAGAAGTAATGTTAACGTTGGCAAGTTGCTTGGTAATTACTAGAGTGTGAAAACCAACACAAATACATACATTATGCAAGGAGCTCAATCTCAAACCACATGTACATGTTACTCTTGGAATTGATTATAGAAATCAGTTATGCTATTTAATGGGAAAAATAAAATTAGAATTGGTAATATTTAATGCTGAAATATCTAAGTGTTGAAATTAATTTCAAAATAATATAACCACTATATGTAGGAGGTCTTCATCTGCTACATTTGTTGCTAAGATGCTTCCTATTCCTTTCATTTTTCTCTAATGATTCTGATATGGTATGTTTTGGAAGAGTTTCCGTTTGGATTTTTTTGTCTTTAGTGGTTTAATTATAATTCTGGTCCAGACATTTCAGTGAAACCAACCATTTACAATTTGGTAAGGGTTTTTAATTAAGAAAGTTTAAATGCATTTACAAGTAAAAGTGGAAGCATTTTTATCTTGAAATAGAAAGAATAATTTCTTGATAAAATACCAAGGAAAATGCAATGAAAAGAAGATTAAAGTATTTAAGTATAGAACAGTGTCTACTGTTATGTTCGTATCTGTAAAAAACAGGATATAACACTGGTATCCAGGAGAAGTTCCAATCTTGGAGTGCAATTTTACAGAGAATGATATCTGGAGAAGAAAATTCACTGGTTGATATTGATTCTGTCTTCAAATCTATTGTAGCTGCATCTCACTTGACAACACTTCAGTTTTGTCCAGCGGGGCATAACTTCCTATGTAAGGACTGTGAAGGATTGTGCCAGCTTCTCGTTTCCTTCATCTTTCTCTGACCTGTGTCTTCCTTTTCCTCTTCACCAGTGCCAAAGTCATACATCAGTTTGACTCTGTCATCAGTGACTCAAAAGCAAGGAAATGAGCTTCACTAGGAGTTATTCAACGTCTTTTAGATCTTCTTCTTGGGATAAGACCTTCATTTTTAGTTAACATGCCTGTAAAAATCCTTCCTGTTATTCTTTGTGTACCTTGCCAGGTTCATTTCCAGCTTCTCCGTGGCCTTCCTCACCCCATCCTTACACAAGCGACCTTCACCTCCATGCTTTTCCCAGGCTACCTGTCCTTGTTGCCACTGCCTGTGGATTTGCTTCTTTGCCTTTAGTTTGACCAGCAGGTCCCTACTCAGCCATGCGTTCCTTGCCCAATTTCTTGCTCCAGGCGATTTCTAGCTCTTGTGCTTTATGGAAGACTTCCTTATAGATGTCCCAGCTCTGATCGGTCTCCTGGATTGCCTACTCCTTGCTGTGCAACTTTCCCTGCAGATGTTTGGGTGTTTGAAGTCCCCCAGCAGGACAAGAGCCTGTGAATATGATGTCTCCTGTAGCTGGAGCAAGAAGGCTTTGTCAATAGGCTCCCCTTGATCAGGGACCTGTAGCAGACATGGAACATGAGGTTCCCTTTGTTGCCTCAGTCTCTGGATCTTACCCACTGGCTTTTACCCACACTTTTGACCTGCTTGTAGCTGTTCTTCAGAGGCGTCTCTTCACACTCATTTCGCCTCTTTCACATCAAGACATGTAGAGGGAAGCCTCTCCACCTCTCTTCCTCTTGTCTTTCCTGAATAGCCCATAGCCATTGAGAGTTGCACTCTGGTCATGGGATTTGTCCCACCAATTTTCAGTAATGGCAACAAGGTCATAACTTTCTAGCAGCTCAGTGTCTTCTGACTCCTGTTTGCTGCCCATGCTCCATGCATTGTAGTAAAGGCACCTCAGCTGGGCTGTTGGATATGTTGCCTTCCTAGAGGAACACCCCTTAACTCATTTGACATATATCCTGGTATTTTCCTGTTGTCTTCTGTTACCTCAGGAGTCCCTGATGTATATATCAAAGAATGATATAATTATAATAGTAGGACCATATATTTAGACTTGTGTAAGTTCCCAAATCTATAATGTTTCAATTCTCAGACCAGGCATAAGCTATGTTACATAGATTGACCATGTACTTCTACGAGAGGGTGATTTGACTTGCACTCAATGTAAGGGCATTGCTGATATAAGTTGTGTCTTGTGTAAATGTGGTTTATGAAGGCAATGTTCAAGTCCAGACTGGTAATATAAGCCAGGCTTCTAGACTTGTATTTATAAATAATCTGTGAGCCACTTCATAGTCAGATGACAAAGTGCTGAAATGTGAAATGCTGAAAAAAAAAATAAAATAATTCTTAGATAAGTGGAAATTGCAAAACAGTTAAGATCATCTAGATACTCTTTATATTTGTTCAAAGTAAAGACAGAAAAACATGTTTACTTAGAGATGTATTCAGCTTTTGTGCTTACCATCCTGAAATCTAAAATGCTCTTGATTGAGAATATTTTGTCACCAGTTTTATGAAGTCTTACCAGAACATATTTTGCCTGTTACATATCAATAAGCTAAGTGTGATTAGAAATTCTACAAACAAAATTGACAAAGGCCTAATTCTCTTTCAGTTTTCTGAGTTTCAAGTCAGAAATTCAATTTCTGTTTACAAAGAGACTCCTTGGTCTTAATAGATTTGTTCTTATGCAGTTGAGGGCAAGACTGAGGCAGAAGGGCATACTGGGAAAATCATTCTCCTCCCTTCATAAAAAAGGAGTTAATTCTGACATAATATGATTCTCACAAAATAGATGATTGTCACATATGTTGCAAAACCCACTATTGTGCCCTCCTCTGTATAAGGCTAGAATTGAGCCCAGTGTTTCTATTTTAAGCATTGAAACATGGAGTCTAATTAGTGATGTACTTATGTATTACTCCTACACCAGAGTAATAACTGTTTCAGAAAACTTGCACTTGTATAACACATGTTTATTTAGCCTTTTGTAGATGTATTATCTAACTATTGCTTTTATGGTTCAGGCCATGGATTATTAATTGAAACAGTAAAATAAGCAATCATCTTTGGTTGCCATAGCAAAGATACCCAAAATATAGTTGCTGAGGAAACCATACTGAGAATACACAATATATAACCTAATAATATTGATATACAGCTTTAAGCATGCAAGAAAATGAAGGATACTTGTGCTCTTGTTGGGAGATTAAATATTGAATCTGATACTTGTTTATTGATTTCTTTTTGAAAGTCTTCCTGTTGCACATGAAGGTACAGCTTACTTAACTATCAAACATTTTATATGTCTGTAATCTTTAGACTATTACATGCTTTAAAAAAAAATTCTGGTTCATTAAGAGAAGAAATAGGCTTTGGAAAAGGATCATAAATGGATGAAAATTGAGCAAATATCATCATCATAAATGCTGCTTTTGTAATACAAAAAAACCCAGCAATTATGAGAAAAAGAATAATCAAAATTATGATTTTTTCTTTGCAACATTCTGGTAATTTATTTCTAACATTTGGAAAAGGCTAGAATGACCTTCCACATCCAGTATGGGCATGGTTATATATATATATATATATATATAT
>VZTX01026607.1:393271-493660 GCA_013400915.1 Pardalotus punctatus | reverse complement strand
TATATAAAATATCCTTTCTGACAAAGGCATTTATTATAAACATTTTTATATGCTTCCAGTACAGAAGACTTCAGAATATCCCCTGTTCAGAATATCCCCATTCAGAATATGCAACCTGTTCAAGGGCTTTGCTCCTCCATTGTTCATAAGGTTTTCCTAGTGTCTACCATGAATAGTTATTGCTGCAGAATAAGGCATTTACTTCATCATGTTATAGTATTTCCAAGTTAGTTGTAACTTCTTTGGTTAAATGACCACAGTTTTCCATTTTTTATTGCTCTTTATGTTTTATGTTTAGATTGCTACCACTTTCTTGAAATACTGTGTCCTGGATCCTTTATTCCAACTGAAGCTTAATTCATGGTAGACAGAGCAAGGAGACCATTGCATTTGTTTTCACATATTCCCAATTATAAATTGAAGCATGGCTGGATGTTTATATCTTGTGGGTAGGACATTATTCATTATTCATTCATGTTCTGTTTGTGATCCATTGTAATCCCTAGAATCTGTTTTTGAAGTTCTACTATCAAATTCAAATGCTGTAAATCCTGCATTTGTGTAGTCAATTACTGCTAAGAATAAGAACCTGCATTTATTTATAGTGAATTGTATCCTGTTCTTCAGTAGATCATTTCTTGTTTGTTAAGAATATTTGAACTCTAATAATATTAGCCTAGATATGTGCAGCCCCTTTTAGTTTTGTCTTTCATAAACACAATCATTGTAATAATGGAATAAAAAGAGCATAGGAAGTAATTCTATTTAATCTTCAGACCCCTGAGGAAAATGTTGGTTAATACTAAAGCTGGGACAGACTAGAGTGGAACTTCTACACTACCTTGTGTGTTTGATACTTAAATACTGTCAGTTGCTATCTAGCCTCCAGTTGTCTGACCAGTTTTGTAACAAGCAGTAGATTGAGCAAGACCCACTTGAGTCTTTTCTGCAAAATTGGATCCCAGGTTATGTGGCTGCACCAGATCAGGGCAGAACTTGAGCTTGGGCAGTTAAACTCTGGTAGAGTACTGCTTTCATGGTCTGTTTGTATCTGTCAAATTTACAGGATGAGGTGTTCTGTAAAATAAACTTTATTATATGAGCTCATCAGAAGAGAAAACAAACACAACCTACAGGGACTCAGTCCCCTTTCTCCACACTAGTCTAAAGTGATCTTACTAATTCATCACTTAGTTCTTGAAGTTTCTAACTTACAAGTTCTGTAATTTATTACTTGCAGCCCACAACTTGTAACTTGTGCACCTATAAGCAAAATCTAGCCAATGGTGCGCGTGCTTGTCCCTCCTCTTCCGTCGCAATGTGGCATCCCCTGTGTCACACCAGGAAGCATGAAAGGCCCATGTTGGGGAAGATGAAACAGGAAGGCCCCGTAAATATGATTGCTTAAATTCTGAGTATATGAAACCTGTAAGTGAAATAGAATTGAAAGCAAGTTTTGATCTCTAAAATGCCAAGCCTCAGTTACTGAACAACTGGAAAACAATGCTATGGCCAGCTGTCTGTAATCCCCTTTGATTAAATAATGCCCTTCTCCTTACCAAGAGTCCAAGGGTCAAAGATGTCCCTGCTGGCCTGGCAGGAGGGGTCCAAATGGTAATGTAATGATTCTTATAGGCTGTATGTAAATGCTATAGGATTTGTATCTTGTATGAGATTTGTTANCAGAGATTTCTACAGCACCCCGAATCCACTACAGGCCCAGCTGTGTAGCTGCTGTTAGATCTGTTTTGAAAACTCCTTGTGTAAGCTGAAGTATTTTCACCTTCAAGCTGGGAAGTTTGATCTGTCCAATTTCTTTGTGTTAGTAGGTTCTGAAGAAAAGTGCCAGTAAATCAATGTGCAAGGATTGTGGCTTCAGGAGACAGAAAGCTGCAGGCTGCAGTGGCTGTGTGATGACTTCAGTCCTTTCTGGTAGCCATGGCCTGCCTATGTGTTGCCATCACTTTGGCCTAATGGCATTGGTCCTTGTGCCATTTCAGGGCACATACAACAGGCCCTGGCATGAGCTGTGTGCTAGCCAAAATCTGAGCAGGAGTTGAATATAAGACTATGGAGAAACTGTGGAGAAAGACAGTTAGGGGTTTGTCAAGTCACTGATAGCCGGTTGGTGCTCCTAAACCTTGGCATGTTATTTATGGCAGTGTCCTTAGTGCTCTTCTGAATGACAAATAAAGGACATAAAATCCTTGGACATCTTTTAGTTACTCCTGAAAGGCGACACAGTTTTTGGTCTCCAGGTGGTGCCAGAGTGGCATTCAGGGTTAGGTTGTGGCCAACATGTGCTTCAAAGAAAGTTACTTCACACAAGGAACTGGTCACTCACAGACTTGTGAATAATTTTAGCTGGAAAATTTAATAAGGATTTTTAAGAGGCTGAGCTTAGGATTTTGTACAGGTTTATTGTCTTAATGCTCCCTAAGCACAGCCTGAGCAGTCTGAAATGGTTCTGAATAGTCTCAATAAGTAATACATTAAAGATTCCCTTGGTACTGTGTACAAAGCAACATGAGTGACCCAAATGGTTCCTTGAAAGCTGTTCTGGTTTATTGTATCAGTGATACACAGATAATAAGTCTCTGGGGGACTTTAGAACCAGGCTTCTCAATTCATGAAAGAGCAAGGATGTTCAGATTTGCCAAATCTAGGAAACTTTGGGATATCTTGAAGCATATTTGAAGGGCTTGAAGCAATGTCTCTGTACTGGGTTCACATGGCCAGGTTTTGGTAGTGGGAGGGCTACAGGGGTGCCTTCTGTGAGAAGCTGCCAGAAGCTTCACCCGGTGCCAGCCAGCTCCAAGATAGACTCACTGTTGGCCAAGGCCAAGCCAATCCAAAATGGTGTCAATGTCTCTGTGATAACATGTTTAAGAAGAAAAAACCCACCAAATATTGCACAGATGTAATTGAGGCCAGAGAAGAGTGCAGTGAGAATATGTGAGAGGAACAGCCCTCAAGATCAGTGGAGGAGTGGGGGATGAGCAGCTCCAGGCACTGGAGCTGATTCCCCTGCAGCCCATATAGGACCATGGGGATGCAGAGATCCACCTGCAGAGGGTGGAGGACCCCACACTGGAGCAGGTGGATGCCTGAGAGAGGTCTACAAACCTGTGGGAAACCCATGCTGGAACAGGCTCCTGGCAGGGCCCTGCAGACCCATGGACACNTTTAAGAAGAAAAAACCCACCAAATATTGCACAGATGTAATTGAGGCCAGAGAAGAGTGCAGTGAGAATATGTGAGAGGAACAGCCCTCAAGATCAGTGGAGGAGTGGGGGATGAGCAGCTCCAGGCACTGGAGCTGATTCCCCTGCAGCCCATATAGGACCATGGGGATGCAGAGATCCACCTGCAGAGTGTGGAGGACCCCACACTGGAGCAGGTGGATGCCTGAGAGAGGTCTACAAACCTGTGGGAAACCCATGCTGGAACAGGCTCCTGGCAGGGCCCTGCAGACCCATGGACACAGGAACCCATGCTGGAGCAGGTTTCCTGGTAGGACCTGTGACCTTGTGGGGGACACACACTGGAGCAGGCTTGGCCTGAAGGACTGCATCCTGTGGAAAAGTGACCCATGGTGGAGCAGTTTGGGGAGGACTGTTTGCCATGGGATGGACTCATGTTGGATTCATGGAGAACTACGTTCCATGGGAAGAGCCCCATATTGGAGCAAGGGAAGGACTTCTCTCCCTGAGCAGAGGCAGAAGCAACATGGGATGAACTGACTGTAACCCCCATTCCCTGTCTCCCTGCGCTGCTAGGGCTGAGGAGGTAGAGCTGGGAAGGGAGGGAGGGGTAGGGGAAAGGTGTTTTTAAGGTGNGGACACACACTGGAGCAGGCTTGGCCTGAAGGACTGCATCCTGTGGAAAAGTGACCCATGGTGGAGCAGTTTGGGGAGGACTGTTTGCCATGGGATGGACTCATGTTGGATTCATGGAGAACTACGTTCCATGGGAAGAGCCCCATATTGGAGCAAGGGAAGGACTTCTCTCCCTGAGCAGAGGCAGAAGCAACATGGGATGAACTGACTGTAACCCCCATTCCCTGTCTCCCTGCGCTGCTAGGGCTGAGGAGGTAGAGCTGGGAAGGGAGGGAGGGGTAGGGGAAAGGTGTTTTTAAGGTGTATTTTACTTCTCATTATCCTGCTCTGATTTTGTTAGTAATAAATTCAATTAATATCCTTGAGTCTGTTTTACCCATGACAGTATTTGGTGGGTGATCTCTCTCCCAGACCTGACCATGGGTCTCCCAGACCCATGAACCTTTTGTTACATTTCGTCTCCACCGTCCAGTTGTGGACATCAGTGATAGAGCAGCCCTGGTAAATGCCTGGCATCCAGCCAGGGTCAAACCACTAAAATCTCACAGACTTTTATCAAACTCATAACATATTTAAATGAGGGACAGTCAGGAAATGTAGCGATTCTGGACTGGGGAAAGGCATGAGTGGGAGGGAAATTATGCAATGCTCAGCCAGTATTAACTGTAGAAACAATTTTGGAGCACAGTGGTAAAGCAAATTATTTTGCATACTTTCAAACCTTGCAATAGGAACACAATGTTGTGTCAAAGTTTCTGACTTGCTGAAGGCTCCCAGTAGAACATATTTACATTCTTCTGCTAGAGTAAGAAGTAATCATACAGTAATTTCATAAGCAAACTTTAAAATGTTAACAGTACTAATTACTGAGTGATAGACAGCAAATTGATAGTTTTGTTTCATGTAATTAAAAATGGCAGAAGGAAAGTTTCAAATTAATTGACACAGCTTCATGCAATGATGTGATATGGCAAAAAGAAACAGCTTTGGAAATGAAGTAAAATCTGTCAGCAATGGAAATTGATACTGAAACAGGTTTATTTCAGATCAAACATTTCTGTTTCTTTAATCCAGTTATCATGATCTCACCAAACCCTGGTGTTTTCACATAATCATATTTTATTTCATGTTTTCATACTCAAAAATGTAATTCTTACATTAAAAAATGTTATTAAATAAACAATAATAAAAGCATTCAGTACATAGCATGTTCTTACTACTTTTTATAGATAAATCTTTTGTGAGTAAACCATGGAATTATAAAGATTTTGTCATTGTTGTGGTAGAAAAAGGCAATTCAAAATGTCAGCTCTAGTGGATTATTGATTTTGACAAATATTTTTGCCAAATTATGTAGGGAGGGCCTGGAGTGCATTAGGAAGAGCACTGCCAGCAGGTTGAGGAAGGTGATCCTGTCTCTCATGAGGCCTTATCTTGAGTCCTGTATTCAGTTCTGGGCTCTTTGGTACAAGAAAGTCAAAGAGCTGCTGGAGAGGGTCCAGTGGAGGCCACAATGATCATTTGGGGTTTGGAGCGTCTCTCTTATAAGGTGACACTGTGGGAGCTGGGCCTGTTTAGTCCAGGGAACACTGAGGCATACAAATATCTCAAAGGCAGGTGTCAAGGGGATGGTGCTAGATTCTTTTCAGTTGTGCTGTGACAAGAAGTAATGGCCATAGAGTGAAGTTCCACCTCAGCATGATGAAGTACTTTATGTTGAGGGTGGAAGAGCATTGGATCAGGCTGCCCAGGGAGGTCATGGAGTCTCCCTCCCCAGAGACATTAAAAATCCACCTGTGTAGGCTGCTCTAGGTGACCCTGCCTTGTCAGAGGGATTGAACTAGATGATCCCCAGAAGTCCCTTCAAACACTAACTATTCTACCATTCTGTGATTTCCATAAATTGCAATTTAGAGATCTGAGATCTAGCTACATTTTATCAACTTATGGATGAATAGATAATTAATACTGTTTATTAATTGTTATTATTAATGAATTATTGTTATTCATGTCTGGATTCTTATTTATTCAACTGAAACAAGATTACCCTGGAATGTGGACTGAGCACACTAGTCTTAGTTTGCATGGAGTGTCTTTGCAGATAAATTACTTATTTTAAGCATATTTGTGGTGAATCATTATGAATCTCAGTGTGTTGCTTAGATGTTACTTACACATCATTAGGGTACCCTTCAAATGTTTTAACAATAAATGTAATAACTATTGTGCCTTTAAATGACAAATGACAATTCAGCAGTGAACCCTGTCCTAGTGATACATACCAGCTATTAGGAAATCAGATTGCTATCTTCTGTCAAACCAATGATGTGAATGACAAGTGTTATTCTTCCTTAGTATTCAAAGTGGCAGAGCCACAGCAGATATGTGGTACTTGTGTCTAGTCACATGAGGCATTTGGTTAACAGGTGGTCTGTAATAACTAAAATAGATGTGTGGGACAAGTTGCATTGAAATGCATGCTGCATAACTTTTTCTAATCTTTTCGCATTACATGAGCACATTCTGCTCTATTAAATTTTGTATTAAATGAACATTGTGTCCTATAAGAATTACAGCAAGAGGAAATTATTCTCACTTATCACATTACAGAAATGCAAAGCTTCAAACATTATTGTAAAATTATTTTTCATAAGTTTCTTCATGTGAGGCTGCACTTACTGTTTGGAATTCATAGTTTTAAAGTTGTGCCTCCATTACAAGTTGCAGGTGGCCTAATTAAAACCAAGACTTATTAAGAGTCGAGTGGGAAGATCAAATCAAAATGAAGGAAATATTATGAATAATATGTAGTCATTTATGTGCAGCAGAAGCTAAAAAAGGCAGGCAAATGTTAAATTAGTTCTCTCAAATTTATAGAGAGCAGAAGAGTACATTTCCCATTCTCACATTTGAACCTTCAATGTTCAAATGTCACACCCCATTCATATTGTAGCGTCTTTACCTCTATTTCACCTGTAGTCCTGTTGTACCCCAATTTCTTAGGTGAATCTAATTCACTTATTCTAATTAAAGGAATCTGTAGACTTTAAAGAATTCATGCTCTCGCACATCAAAAACACTCAAATGCTACTGGAGTCTCTACATCTGTCTCAAGAAGGATGCTAAGAGATCAGATAGTTTGGCAAAAGTAGAGTGCTTACAAAGAGTGACTTTAGGCAAAGCACAAGGGCTGGCATTTGCCACATGTACCTGTTGTTGTGATGGTCACTGACAGAGACTGAGGAAAAAAAAACATTTAAAACCAGAAACTGAAATAGATGCTTTCATCTGAATGGTGAAAACCCAATTTTTGCAGAAGTTGTTTGTTGGCATGCCACGCAGCCTGCATATCTGTTGGAAATGCTTCTGTCTCGTGACATTCCAAAAAAGATTGGAAACAAAAAAGAGGGATCCTCATTATGTGGCATGTTGCATTCACTATCAATGTTTCAGTGTGATGTTACTTATGTTAGAGCCTGTAGCAGGGACAGGAAATACAAATACAGAATACCTTTGGTAAAGCCTCTCTTTTCCTTCTTAAAAAGCACAAGAGGTGAGGTAAACTGTTTAAAATATACAGATTTATGCAGATGGGCAGATTCAACCATTTCAAGAAAACTATGATCTGTTGCTATTCAGTGGAGTGTTTTAATGCTCCGTTGTGTTTTACACAGAGCTTTTTTCCACAGTTTTTCTCTTTTCATGTTCAGTTAGCATCTCATGTAACTGATCCTCATCTAACTGTAGTCAATTGTGACAACACCTGTAATGGCAGACATATAATTTCAGGCTAAGACAAGCTTATATGTATCTTAGAAAACATGATGTGCCACAAAAAAACCTACAACATTTTGTATTTTTTAAATTTATTGTATTGCCAAAATATGCAGGTGTTGGCTTTTTCTGTCAAATGAGAATCCATACCACAAGGTACTCTGCATTCCATTTCTACTACACATAATCTGAAGAGATTTGGTGTGGAAGGACACAGAGAAAAAAAATTTTAAGCCTGTTTGGAATTGCTTGCTCCTATGCCTTATTTACAATCATATCTTTGTAGAGCTTTTCCTGAGACCAAAATTATTAGAAACAGTGCAAGTGGAGTCTATATATGAGGGTTTAAAAGGATGAAGATGAAAATCTTATTTAAAATACTTTCCCTATATGATGACCAGCACCGTGCAGTGCTTGTTGCAAAAGAGTCTTGTTACAATAAAATAAGTTTTGCAAAATAAATTAATTTTTATGCATATTTCATATTTTCTTCATCTCAGTCAATGAAGCCATCATGGTTTTTTCAGTTAATTTAATGTTCTTATGCCTGACTACAATGCTGGTGTTTGTTGCTAGCCCTTCAAGCAAGTCTGTGTCTTTAGGCACAGCCCTGTCTGAGACAAATGGCTGAAGAACCACAAAAGCAGCCCTTGGAGGCATTGTGCATCAAGGACACTTCTCTGTTCATATGTTAGGGGGAAGAGAAGGCAGGAAGAAAATTTCTAGCATGCCTTAAAAAATAATGGTTCACTGCTTTGCTCACAGTGGCCAGGTTTTCTGACTGCAGAGTATGTGGGTGAAGATGAAGCACTTTTAGATGGAATTCACTTTTATATTAATTTCATTTCATTTTACCTCTCTGAGGTTGTTTACTGGCCCAGGCCTGCTTTAGGAATCTCAGGGGACTTGCTCTCCTTTTTGCCAGTGAAACGAAAGGAACAGTCTACCTCCCAACACAGTGAATGTTTAATGTGTGATAAAATTGGTCTTTCAGCCTCAATTCTCATTTCTAAACCCAAGGTAGGAAACATATAAATCACTTAATGGGCATTAAGTAAACTCTGAAAATTTTCTGTGATATTTTCTAATTTCTTTAAGGTCCTAGAAGCTCCCAAAGAAGTGGAAAACTTTAATTGTGATGGGGAAGAAAAAACTGAAACAATTAGAGAGAATGCAAACTAGAGTATACGTCTAGCTGTGTTGGTGTCTCTGAAACATTAAAATCCCATGGAACTGGTAAGTTATGTCCCTTTGGGTGTAGATCCCACTTTATAAATTCTGTGGCAGTTTGCAGGGCTACTAAGGCAAATTCCCATTTTGCACTTTTGTGACATCTGTCAAGTTACCATAGAAAAGACTGTCCTGAATTTTGCATGCATACTGCAGTATGAACAGTACACATTTCTGCATTAAGAAATGCTGGATTTCTAGCTTCTAACCAGTTTCCAGAGGGGGCTGTTTTTCCCCCTTCTGTTGACTGGGGTTCTCAGGACACAACTGTGCAGCACAAAGCATGCTTTGTGGAGCCATCTGCACTAGCCTGGAGAGCAGAACTATGCAGCTATGCTACCCTGGTTCTTCTCCAGGTCAAATATACCCTGTTGCTAATGAGCATTAAATACAAAGTACTGAGCTCATGCACAGCCTAAATGAGTTTATGAGTCTGTGACTAGGCTGAGGGAGCTTGGGCAAAGTGAGGATCCTAGTTGTCCAGCTCCCTACCGGTGGAAGAACTTCTCTTCCACTAATATTTGCAGACAATGTTTAATAGAAATGGAATGTCAATGAAAATACAGCACATTCTTATTTGTAATCTTACTTTCAAGTTTCAGAAGGAAGAAAGATACTTTCTTAGATGAGGCATGATGTTGCTGGCTAAGTGGCACAGATAGTTTCTTGGCTCACATGTGGAGGAGGAAGCACTGAGGTGGCAGTTACATATTTTAATATATTCCCAAGGCAGTCTTCTTGGTAAGGTTATTATTTACCCACTCTAGCATAAAAGGCTGTTGCATTAATTTTAAAATAACCTTTGAATTTGTCCTTTTAACATGGTTTGGTTGCATAGTTCCACTCTTAAGAAAATTATTCAACTAAGTTGACATTATACATACATAATTGCTATAGAAAGTAATTTTTAAAAATACTATTAATCCCTTGCATAGAGAGAAGATCCTATGCCAGAAATCAAATGGTGAAGATTGTTGCCTCTTTCATCTTTAATAACCAAAGTGTTGCCCCTGGAGACTGAAGGTTGCTGCATGTAATGTTTCATAATGTAATATGCAGTCCCAGCATATAATGCTTCAGCCTGATCCCAGGGGCAGATGGCAGGAGTCACAGGTATAAATATACAATTTCACGCTGTTTAGATCAAGATGAAATGCTGTAGATGGCACCTGTTGTCTCTGAAGTCTTTGCAGATTTTTCCTCTGCATTAAAGTTGAAAAGACTTATAGCTCAATAGACTGTTAGCCTGCTTTCCTTTTTTTTTTTGGTGATTGTTCTGTCTCTCTCTGCAAGTCATTTCCCCTACCACAAATATATTTTGAAGTGACTGGCCAATTTCCCCAAAATTTTACTGAAATGAAGTCTTGAAGGCATTAAGCTCTTAAAAATGTCATAAAAACCAGGGGTAGAATAGAGGAATGGCATCAGAATAAAAGCCCACACTGGCAAACATCCATTTAAATGCCTGCACAGGCTGATACGTGATCTGAACAGTTATTTGTTCAATTTGGGCTCTGACTGGTCAAGGACCCTGTGCACAGGTCTGCCTGGCTGCAGTGCAGGATAGCTGGGGAGGAAGTGCTCATCTAGGGTAGAAAAGGGAGCTGGGGACTGGAGGACACAAGCAAAAGTGGGGCAAAGGAACCGAAGGGGCTGTGAGTTTGGTGCCTAGGGAGCAGAGAAAACGACAGGGTACTACAGAGCCAGCAGCCTGCATGGTGTGGGTAAAACAGCTTTGTGGAAGGTGGGGCCATAAATATACATCAAAACAGGGGAGCCTGTGGAATGTGCATGAAAAAAGATATACTACACATAGAACAATTTTTAACAACTACAAGTAGCCAGTACGATTTGGACACTTGCAGTTGCCCTGTTGAGCTTTCACTTAATCTGTGCTGTGATCAAATTCCTAAATGCAATCAATGTAACTACCACTCACTATAAGCATGTGCTGGGCTGATCTGGTCTGACTGCCAGATGCCCACCTGGCCACTCTCTCACTCTGCCTCCTCAACAGTGCAGGGGAAACAAAATAAAATAAAAGCCCATGGGCTGAGAGAAGGACAAGGAGATCCCACCAATTATTGTCACAGACAAAACAGACTCTAAACTGGGCAGATTAATTTAATTTGTTGTCAATTAATGTAGTTCACCAAATTCTCAAACATGGGTCTCTGACCTGGTTGTTTGCAAGGCTGTTTCTCACTCCTTTTTGTTCCAGTCTTCCTCTTCATCAGGCGTTTTGCCCTTTCTTCTATCTGTTTCCCTGAGGCACCGCAGCCATTGTGTCCAAGGCTGTGCCGTGCCTGGGGTAGGTGGGCAGGAGCCAGCTGGAACCAGCTGTGTCCCACTGGAGCAGCCCGGGCCTCTCCTCACAGATGCTGCTCTGCAGCCCCCAGGGCCAGCGCCTGGACATGGACACCCTGGGAAATGAGGGGTTTGAGTACTTAAATACACTCAAAGGGTGTACATTCAACGTGCTTAACAACAATGTCAAAACACCATTGATTCAACAGCAAGTCCAAAGAACAGCAATACTGCATAGAAATGAAGCAAACACTTTTACTGATAACTATCAGACAAAAATTCAGGATATCCACAGCTACTAGAACATAGAGTAGTTGGACACAAACTTTGAGCTTATGTAGCATCCTGTACTGTCCTAAAATTTTTGACAATTACCTGAGCCTCGAGGCTAGAGTGCCCTCTGTGGACCGTGGCTCTTTGTCTTTCAGAAACACAGCGCTCCAGCATGAAACCAAAGCCCAGCCCTTAATCCTGTTTGCTTCAGCGTCACTCTTTACGAAATGGAGGTGATAATACTTCCTAATTTCCTTAATGTTGCAAGGTTCCAGCCCTTAAATGGGAAAAGGGATAAATTTATCACTACAATACAGGTAACATTAATTTTAGCAGGTGTCCTACTATGTGATCTCACTCTCCTTCCAAACTGTGATTTAGATGTCAGTCTCAAAATGACTCCTAAGTGAAAGTCTACATCGAGCTGCTTAAACATGCTTATTTATGGCCATTGAAGATATTTTTCATTTCCAAGAAATCTGCAGGAGGCTTTACCTCAGACAGTCCTCATGCCCTCCTGGAGATGCCACACCACAACACGTTTAATGATGGTCATGTTCTACAATCAGGGAAGTGAATCTGACCTGGGACATCTGATGTCTTTCCTGCTACAAAAAAAAGGAAAAAGTGACTCCTTGACTGGATGGCCAACCCGCTGTAAGTGTTTCATGTGCATTGCAAATTAGAAAACAGTTTGACAATGAAAGTTATAAAGTGCTTGAATCCTGATGCAACAGTAGTGTTTAAGTCATAAAGGAAATAAGATCTTCGGCATATCCTGCTTGTTGTATGTGGGTTGCACATCCCAGTACTAAAGCAAGAAGATGTGGTAGATTTAAGAGATGAGATGAGATGAGATGAGATGAGATGAGATGAGATGAGATGAGATGAGATGAGATGAGATGAGATGAGATGTAAGAGATGAGAAAAGTTAAACTGAAGAAAGGAGGCTGCTGTGTATCTACCCTGTAAATTATACATTTCACTGTAAATTCCATAAAAAACGTGGGATGCAAGCATGTAGAAAGGCTGGACGTTTTGTGAAGGTCTGTTGTAGTTCCCAGTCTAACCAACAAACAAATGAAATCTCTCTGCCATGTTCTCTGCTAATCTCTCTGCTCATGTTCTGAACGTGGACAGAAGCTGCCTGAAATACCTTGCAGATGCAATACAGTGCTTTGCTAATGTTTCTTCTGCATCAGGAAAGCAGCCTCAGGCTATTGAATTAATGTTAGATACTGGATCAGCATTTCTGTACTACTGATTTACTTAGCTGAAGCCTGCTGCTTTCTGAGCCTAGAGAACATATATGGGAGGAATTTAATACCTATGTTTGCCATACTTCACGTGAAACTTAAATTGGCACATACTATTGCCTGTGACATTTATAACCGTATTTCCACTCTGGGTGGAAACTTCTGGACTGCACCAGCTAGTTCAGGAGTTAGTGGCCACTGAACAACTTTAGAATTCTGAGTGAGGGTTTCAGTGTCTTCTGTTGTAAAGGCAGTACAAAAATATCCCCACACTTTTCTTTGCAAAAAGATTTGCTTGCTAAGATAAAAGCCAATCAAATATGACATTTGGGTGACAAATGCCACCACTTACTGTTCTCCTTTAGAAGTGGAAAGTTTTTTACTGTAAGACATTAAAGCAGCCCAGTAAAGCACCAGTGAAGAAAAAGTGAGAACTCTTAGTATGCCATGACAGCTGTTTCCCAAAGCAGATGAAACAAAAAGACTATCTGTCTAGATTTGTGGATATAGCTATAGGGTGAATGAGAATCACTTGTGTTTATGAGATATATCTTTCCAAAGCATTGCAGAGCAAATTTGTTTGCTCATTTCACTTCTAAGTTATAGCACGTGAACAATTACATTATTAGGATAGCAGATTCCTGACAGCATTTGTTGCACCAAACTGCTTGGTTCTGCTTGGTTTTATATGTGCTAGAGAGATTTGTACTCCATGCACTTAGAAATGTCTGCAATTGTTTAATTTTACCTTGATGGTGCATAAGACTTTTAAAAGCTTACTTACACAAAACAGTCTGATAAATTGTTCTGCATTATTCCTTTGTAACTTTGTTAAATGTCTTGCCAGACAACTAGATGTCTGTATTTTTTTTTTCTTTTTGTGACTCATAACTTTGCAGACAATGTCTTACTGTAAGCATTTTTTTTTTTTTGGGCTGAGGCCTTTAATCACCGAACGCAAAGTTCATTCAAAATTATGTTCCAATTGCTTAACTCTCTGGATCACTGCTTTGTAAACTTTCAGGCTAGTCCTGGATTATTCTTGTGGAAACTCTTTTGGAAGAGTGAACAGCAAGTCTGGTACTCTTTGTTTTTATCTCATAATTGAGATAAATTATTCTTCTGATTAGGGACTTCTTGTCCAGTGGTGGCAGAACCACTGCAATTAATTTTAAAAAGAGAAAAAAACTCAAGAGGAAATAGAAAATTTGATGTTCCCAGGCTTACAGATCAGTGGCAGAGAGGGAATTTTCTTTTGACATAGCGATTTAAGAGAAACTAGAGAAATGCCTGACAATCCAATGGTTAAATGTTCTGAAATGCTTTCATTGACTTTTAGTACAGTTCTTCAGACTGAAAACCAAGTTTTCCTTATGAGATATGTGTATGATATCAGGTGTTCTTTGACTCACTGTCATAGAAATGATACAGGCAAAATTTGTGGTTGTTCTGCACTGGATGGACTGCTATGGGCAGGATATTGAAGTTAAGGCTGCTCTAAAATTTTGCCACATGGAGGTCACATTATGGGACAGGAGGCACATATTGCACTGTCATTCCAATTTTTCCTTTTCCCTAATTCATTGCAAGAACTTGTGAGTAACACCATAGTGCCATTTGACCTAACAGATCATCTCCTGATAAATTACTTCAGGAAGGGATCAGACATAGTGCTTATGTTACCACTCACTTTCAGCAACCATAGGTGAATTCTCCTTTAGGTGTCCTGTGGAGCTGGAAGAGTTAGGACCTGACATCAAATTGCAATATATATCCTTTGGATGTGAAACTCTGCTCAGAGAGAAGTATTGTATTGATAGGTATTGTATTGTAGGAGATTGACGGTGTGCTTTTTGAGATGGTGGAGGAATTGAACACTTCATGTATATGTTTGGGAGAGATTCTGCTGAAGCTGATCTAGAAGAGCCTTGAAAGCCTTTGCTGCTGATTCACTGTCTTCTGAATGAGGTAATTCAAAAGAGAGGATGAAAAGTTCAACACTCTTCACTCTGGATCATGACATTTTCTTCACCTGATTGTTAGCTGCACAACTTTTTCTGGGAATAGGGAGCAGGGTCACTCATTCCTACCCTATCCTTAAATAAGTGCCCTGATTACAAAATCATAGTGCTGGCACCTTCTTTATTTGCTCAACTTTTGATCCCAAGAGTACTGATGCCTTCTTTTCATACTCATTTTGCTTTGGCAGAGGGGTGAACAGCAATTTTAACCTACTGTTGTTTTCGTCTTCTGGGGAAGTTTGAAATCTCTCACCTGGAAGAAAGCCTAAAATGTATTTTCCACATTCTAGAGTGACACAATGCTGTTCTGAAGAATGTGAAGAGCAGCACCAATGTCATTACCTCTCCTTCAGTCCTGCTTTCAAAAGTAAAATTGATCAATTAAGCAGCTACTACTAGAAGGCGGCTCAGGCTCTGTAGAGGGGGGGCAGAATAAAAACAGCTGCTTTCTGATGATTGGTCTTGGCAGACACTTTTTGGCAGTACCTGGGTAGGATCTTACTTTCTATGTGGTGTTTGAGGTGTCAAGACTCCTATAGTTTCCATTCTACTTTGCTCAGTACAGGAGTCCTAAGGTTTGAAAGTATATGAAAGTCACGGAATGTATTAGAAATGAAAGCTTTTAATTATATTGAACATTCCCTAGCCTATTGTCATCAGTGGTAGAGAAGTGACAGCAATATGTATGGGAATGCCAAATGTAATTAAAAATGTTGGTTTCAAGTAGAATCTGTGATTTTTCTGACACCTTCAGTGTCATAGTCTTTTAATGGATCTCATCCCATTTGAAGGCTGAAAACCTACCTGAGCCTCGGGAGGAGAGAATTAACTAGGATAAAATAAGAACTGTGCCAAATCTTTACTCTTTGAAATTCACACTACAATGTAGTCTGAAGTCTGAAGATGTTCCATTCACACGTTCTCCAACTGGCAGTAAGGTAGGACAGTGTGTTTTTCTATGGCACACAAATAGTGCTGGTTGGCCATGGCATAAGCAAGTAAAAAATCTGGAGCAGTCTGCTTTCCAAGTGGAAATGCAAAACAAAACCATTATGCACATCTGATTTTAGAGATAGATAAGGTACATCACTGTTTTTGATGTAGTCAGCCTTGACTCCCATGATAGTCAGTAGAGAAATCTATATGCTTACAAGTTTTCTGATATATTTTGTGAGCATACTTTAGGATGGGAGGAATCACACTGCAGAAGAACCTATTTCCCCTCTATAAACAGTAAAATTTACAAGTCCGACATAGTTGCAGATATCTACATTGTGAACTTTTACAATGGTGAATCAGATGGATCTAATCCCATGTGTAAGTGTGGTGATTTCAACCAAACTGGTGGTGGATCAGCTGAAACCTGTGTTCAAGTTTTATTTATCTACAATAAAGTCACTCTGTGTGCTGGAATGCCACCTAATCCAAAGTTACTCTGAGTATGAAATTGAACCCTTTGTTTTAAGTTCTTTTATATCTTGTATAATCATATGCACTTCACCAACGCAGTCCTTCAAAAGAGATTGGGATAATTTTGTCTTCTTCCTTTCCTTTGAGAAATGTTAAGTCTTGGTTAAGATATTGCCATCCTGGCATTGAATGGACTTAGCAGGAGTGAAAGTGGGGAATGAGGACCCACAGTGACATAATAGTAATGTTTTATAGGGAGACAGGTTAGGATGAAATTAGTGCAGCCACCCTGCAGCCACCCTTGCAGTCTGAACACTAATGAAGAATATTCCTTCTTCTTGATGACTTGTATGCTGGTATAAGGAGGTTAACTGTATCTTTTCAAAATTTCAGTCCTGCAAAATATTCCTCTAAGACACTAGAAACACAAAACCTTATGGAGATATTATTTTGCCTCCCACAGCAAAAGTTGCATTTATGCTGGTGCTCTAAGCACTTCAATGACGATAATTGGGCTCTTGTTAAATACTGTTCAAAATAAGGCTAAACTGTAAGCATTTTTCAGTATTTCTGGGTTTATAGGAAAATGTTAACAATTTAAATATCACTGCAGGAACTTTATTTAATAATCAGACAACTATTTATACACTAACCTGAATTAATTTTAATTTATTTTCAGGGAGTAAAATTAGCTCTTTGTTACTTCCATTGTATAACTTTTGCAGCACCTGATTTGCTAGTGGGCTTGTCACCTACACACATTAATGCCAAGGATCCAGTGTCAAGAATACATATGATGTTGGTACAGGCTGTGTGGTCCAGAAGCTGATATACTCAGTCTCTGGGGTAGGCATCTGTCTAGCCAGTGTAAGCAGCATGTCCTGCTGTCATTCCAGAGGGGAAAAATGCTAAGTGACAGCTTAAAAAGTATTGAAACAGTGAGTGAGGAAAAACAGAAAACAGTGGAAGAGAGAAAAACATAAAACATAATTCATCTAAAGAACTTCTCCTTATGTCACGAGACTCCAAATTTAGACTCCTATATTTCTTCCTGTCTGGTTGCCAAAGAAAATAAAACTCTTGCTTTAGCAAACAGGTTTGTTTTAAAGAGAAAACTGTGCTATTATTAATTAAATTCCTTCTTGTTATAAAGTACTGGACAGAGATTATCACTAAAAAATACTTTTACTTTTTCTGGAGCATATCATCATTCTATCCAACTAGCTAAGGAAGTTGTAACCTGTAAGATGAGAGAAAGGACGAGATGAAAACATGGAAATTTGAAAAACCTGTGCCAGAGACGGCTGACTATTCAAAGATAACAAGGAGGGAACATGGGATCCCAGGTTTGTCTGGAAAGCATTTGGAGAACACTGTTGAAACCAGACCAGGTCCAAAGATGGAAATGAAAGAACTGTGGCTGATCATTGTGCAGAATCAATCCAATTAGCTTAATGGTGAAGGGAAAATGAGACCATGATTAAAAATGAAGTAGCTGTACTGGGGTTTGGTTGTTTCTTTTAAAAAAATTAGATCCTACTGTCTGGACAAGTTTCAACTATCATGGTTTCAGTAGCCATTCTAGCTCTTCTCTGACTTCTGTTTGTTTTTCATCTTGTATATTTTCTTTTAATACTAAGATTTGTTGATTGTCATTATTTTCTTCTTGACATCATGATCCTACAAAGTGTTTTGATGAGGCCCCAAGGCTTAATACTGCCCCTTTTCAGAAAAGTTCCTGAGAGTGTGTAAAAGCCTGACTCTTTCCTCTGCCACAAGTCTGAGTCAGAAAGTGGCATCTGACTCTCTCTCTGTGTCGCTGTGGCCCTCATTCCTTGGGGTCCATCTGTAGTGTGCCAGCAGTCTGTCTCAAAATCCTTTCCTGATGACCTGCTCTTGATCAGCAACATTCTCAGCTGCATTCGGTGTGTAATTTTAAGTGACTCTTTTTGGTCATCTTTGGTCCTTCTTTGAGCTAAACAATTTATTTTCATTGTAGATACAACAATGCAGGCTTTATTCAAACGTTAGCAAAAGTCTGGCTGCAGTATCATGGTACACGGAAGCTGGGCATAGCCAGAATTTGTCTGCTTTTGCTGGAAAAAAAGCCCTTTTCTGCTGAAGTTAGACTGCCACAAATATTTAGGCTAGTTAGTACAGTATAGGCTACCATGATGTCAATCTGCAAATGCAGTGCAGGCATAACTAATGTCAGATTAACAATTCATGCATATGAAAAGATGAAATGCAATGCTGATTTTATTTGGTGTTATTGGTACTCATTGGAAATCCACCTCCTGATGGGACATACTTATTTTTAAATAAATATCATGTATAGCAGAGAACTGACACAGCAGGGAGTCTCAGCAATCTCTCTTGGTAGCATTTGCTAAATAGGTTGTAGGCACACATCCATCGCTTATTCATGGTCATATTTTATTCACTTCGTTTTCAGCTGTGCCTATTCCTCATCCTAACTTTCTTTTATTTTTTTGTTGCTCATTTTCTTTTTGTCAGTTGTAATTTTCCAGGTCAGGCACCTCTTACCATATGCAAAGAGGATGCAAATAGGATATACTTACAAGTATAGTATCATTATTTAGTGGCTAACACAACTGCAAGATGGCAATGATTACAGGCTGGACTTCACTGCTCACTGAAGTGCATGCTCAGAGATGATGATCTGCTTTTCTTCAAATTCCTGGGTTTTCCTTTAAGGTTTTGTACCTTCTGAAGTTCATATTTTTCCTCTTGAACTTTCCTCCTTGAACTTCACAACCTGTTTCACCATCCCTGTGTCTACAATTTTAACTTCCTTATCTTTGCTGCTGCTCTAAATACCTTCTGTGTTCTATTTCTCACAACTTCACAGTTTCCTTGACAGCCTGTGCCAAGGATATGGCTGCACTGTGTCAGAGCTGTGCCTCTGATTATAGAGTGCTTAATCCCTTGGAGGGGTGGGATTCAGACTGCACCACATCACTCTTTGTGTTGAAGTGTTTGACCATTTCTAGGACCAGCCCATGAAGAGCTCTGGAGATTTTCCTGGGCAGGTTTAGGCTTGTTAGGAGACATATGCTAACTTCCAACTGGTTCTTTCCTGAACTTGCAGTCTTTTGTGTTTTATTATTCACTGTCGAGTCTCTTGGATCCTTTTGCTTATTCTGTAACACAATTCAAACCCCAAAGTTTCCCAAATATTCCTCCCCCAAACAAAGTAGTTGCATGGCTTATGTTCATTTATCACTGATGAAAGAGAGCATATGGCTACCCAAATATTCACCCAGTCCTTGCAGTTTATAAGCCTGCCATTTCCTTTTCCTCTTGTTAGAAAGGAGAATTCTGTGGAGTCCTCAGAGTTCTTGGGCTGCTTCTACATCTCGCTTCTCTCCTGTGGGGTGGAATCCCTATGCTGGGATACAGTGATATTGCAGTACATCTTTTAATCAAGCTGAGGTGCCACCTCTAGCTGCCAAATACAAAATCACATGTAGGTTTGTGGAGGTCTTTGTAAAGCTATGTGGGAGCATGGAACTAAGGGGGTTAGAGCCGATTTGGTGTGTTGTACGGGCCCCCAGGTTCTAACCTAATGCACAGGGACTTCCTCTCTGCCCACTTATGGTGGGGACAAGACACAATGTAGATCTTAGAGCTTGGTCAACATCAAAATTAGCACAAGTTTTACTCTCTACCTCTCATTAGGTTTTGTAGCAGGACTCAGTTTGTAAACAATTTTAGGTAAGGCAATAGCATTTTAAGGTCTGTATGTGAGATTTGGGAAGAAAATATCTTGTGTCAGGGTATTTAGGACATGCATCTTTGTGGTGTGTCTGTGAAATGTCATTCAGCACATTAGACCAATTAACCTTGGAGGTTTCCTTCCAGTAAAAAAGCATCTTATACATTTATTTGTACACATTCAGCTTCCAAGAATCTCTAACTCTGATCCACTGGAGACAGGTCTTCCTAAGGAACATAGAGATAAAAAAAAATATATTTTCTTGATTTCTACTTGAAAGACACAATGAAAAACTAGATTGTATTTACACTATATTTAACTCAAATGGCACTTTCCTGACATATATAATAGTCTATAGTTGTCTAGTGTTAGGAAGTGTTCAATGTATTTCTTTGCATGTTTCCATATTTCCCCAATAATGAATTTACACCAAGGCACATTTCAATTTTGCAAGCCAAAGAAAGGAAGCACTAACTCCTTTTTCAGGACATGGTATAAAAATGGAAGAAATCATGTTTCAATAATATATATTTTCCACTGTAAATGGGCCACAGTGCCAGTATTGGTAAATGCTTGACAGTCACATTAATCACCATGAAAAGACAGTCTTATGCAACCAGACACTATGCTCTGGAAGTGCTTGGGAATGCATTCCATTCCGAGATGAATTTGTAGTTGAAGAACGGCTGGTTGCTACTAGTCATCAGTGTACACTGTCCATTTAGAGCAGGGAATTCAGACCTATTCAGCCCCAATGAATCCTGACAAGCAGAAATGGAGCCATATTCTATTTTCTGAAATGTCTTCACTCATTACACATTGGTGCTCCTTTGACAGCTTCTCTTCCTGCTGTCATAGCTTCTTCTCTCATCCAGCTTCCAATGGACTCAAAACAAAACTCTGCATTTTTATTAACTACGGACTGCTGATATTCAGAGATTCTGTACTCATTATCAGTGCAGAGTTCTCATACTTCATTTTTTATACTATGTCAGCACAGATGCAGCTTTTGCAGTGTGTTTCTCTGGCTTTCTACAGAGCTTATTGTATGTTGCAGTGCTGTCCAGAGTTCACATATATCAGATGAACATCACTGTCAATAGATGCAAAAGTATTTCAGCAGAAAATATTTGAAGTGCTACACCCAATCTGAGAATGACTGACATCAATCATATCTCTCTTCACCAAATATAATATAAATGTTTAGTTCATTAAGGAAGTAAAAAAAAAAAAAAATTGAAATGTCTAAATGTCTGTTTCCTACCATTTTCCTTAGGCATTATACTATTTTGCTCTACATTTGATAACATTTGAAGGTATATTTGACGGGGACGCTTTCTTTTCACATGCTATTCTGGCAGCCATACCACATATGAAGATACTAAGATAGAATAACACAATAAGGTGTAAAAAATACTATAAATACTATTAAGCTGAGTTATTCTATCAT
The DNA here is from genome assembly GCA_013400915.1 of Pardalotus punctatus. Lineage (NCBI taxonomy): Eukaryota > Metazoa > Chordata > Aves > Passeriformes > Pardalotidae > Pardalotus > Pardalotus punctatus. The sequence continues at coordinate 472,361 of VZTX01026607.1, read as the reverse complement.
TTTCCAAGTGAGCTTATGAGACAATTCCTGAAGCATTATAGTTGTCCTAGAAATTTCCAGCTGTGCTACTCTAAATAATCAGAGAATTCTGATAAGGTCAGGGACCGGATAATCACCATTTCCTATTTCAATTGTCTCACTCCTTTCTTCAGTTTCTTTGTTGAAGGACTGGCCTGATCAGATCCTTCTTTTTTTCCTCCTCCTCCTCCTCCTCCTCCTCCTCCTCCTTCCCCTTCCCCTGTGGGGCACCCACACTGAAGCAACTTGTGAGGAACTGCAGCTCTTGGGAAGGGCATCACATTGGAGAACTTCATGGAGGACTGTCTCCCGTGGGAGGGACCCTGTGCTTGAGCAGGGAAGTCCTCTCCCTGAAAAGGAGTAAGCAGCAGAAACAACAATGAACTTACCACAGTCCCGAACTGACCACAGTCCCCATTCCCTATCCCTCTGCACCTCTGCAGAGGAACAGGTAAAGAATTGGGAATACAGTTGAGCCCAAGAAGGAGGAAGGGGAGGGAGGAAGGTATTTTTAGGATTTGATTTTACTTCTCATTATTCTTCTCTGATTTGATTGGTAATAAATTCAATTAATTCTCCAAGTCAAGTCTGTTTTGCCTGTGACAGTAATAAATGGGTGATTTCTCCTTATCCTTATCCTGACCCAGAAGGCTTTAACTCTTTTTCTCACTCTTGTTCAGCTAGAGGGGCGTGACAGCCTGGCTTTGGTGGGCACTTGGCATTTAGCCAAAGTCAAATTACCATCATGTTAAACTGATTTTTATGGATACCAAACATTGTCACATATTTCTATTACTTGTCACCCCTGTACTGACGCTTCAGATCTAGTCCATGGTTGACATATAATCTGAGGAAATACTGTGACTGGGGAACTAATCACCAGAAAATCTACAGAGTATGTTCAAAGATATTGCTATACCCTTTGTGAATTGAAGAAGCAAGCAAGGACAGGAAGGATTAGAGATTATCAACACTGTTAGATGTGGCCTGATTTTTCAAGGATTTGAATGTTTGAATCTCTATTTGGCTTCAGTAGGAATCAAGGTTATTCAAATCAGAGTGGAAGTCAATCCAGCAGAAACTAGACTCTGACAGTCAGTATCCATTTGTGGATGATTACTTCCCAAATCATGTTACAGAGTAAAAAAAAAATTTAAAATGAGTAATTTTTCATAGTGAATAAAATGCTTAATGCATTTAAAAAAAAAAAAATTGGGAGTTTTCAGTCTTACTAAAATAACAGCCTATACCGAAGGTCCTTCTGAAACATGATTAATAGAAACAAAATTTAGTCATACAAAAATGGTATTTCTGTTTATTGAATTTTATAAAACAATGGAGTATCTCGTAATGTTTACACTATGACAACTGGAAAGCAAAGCTAAAACATGGAACTGATAAGAGAGATTTCCTGGAAAAAAGGCATTGAGCAAGTATTCTAGGATTTTTGGAAGTTTGGGGTCACAAGGTGCTCTGCACCAGCTGCGATGGGGGGATGGGAAGAACGAGAGAGACAGTACAGGTCCTTCCTGCATCTTGATGAGAAAAGGTTGACAACAAATGGCTTAATAAGATGAATGCTTCAATCAAACAGAATCAGAAGAGGTAGAAAGTGAGTAAATCTTAGGTCCCTTTGGGTGTTGGTCACCCTGCAAAGGTGACCGAGTCCTTAAAAAGGTACCTGTGGTCTCTTTGCTATTCCCCTGTGCTGCTTTCAAATCCACAAGACCGGAATGGATAATGAGCATCACCTACCTCCTGATGGTGATATCAGGAGGATCTTCAAGAGCTTTCTGCTTTGTTTTTCTCCCATGAGTTTTGTTAGCCTTCTAGCCTGAGGTACCGAGATGAAATAACACAGTGCCAATGTAAATGCGTGTTGTACGCTGGCTCTGCAGTAACTGAGCTACCCAATTATTGGTAGGTTAGAAATCAGTGTGAACTACTAGGATGCAGTTTAAAAGGGTGATGTAAGTGCCCTAACTGGCTATTTCTAGCATGTGTATAAGTCCTATTCAAAAGGAGAAACAGGAATTGAGAATGTGACTTTGTTGATGTGACATCTTGAGTTTCTGTTCTCCATGCCTGTTTTGTGTAATGAATGATGAGTTAGTCTGCTTGTGTATGGTGAGGAGAAACAGATTACTTTTACTGTAGCTCTAAGCTATGCTGCAGGCAGACAGGAGTATTTTCTTGAAGAAGCAAATGGCTGTAATAAAGAAGAAAATATAGATAAAAGTAATCATGATGGCTTCCATCAGAACTGTCATTCCTGCAGCTACTACCTGATTTATCAGAACAACATGGATGTTCCCATTTCCCTAAGGCATCTGGATTGCAAAGTAGCTGGTGGGTAATAATTGATTTTGAAAGTTGTAGTTAATTTTAGAACTGGAGAATGCCAGCCAGCAACATTTTGGAAAAATAAATTGTTTTCCTGGATAACACTGGGAAATTTTATTCATATCATAAGTACGTCAAAATATTGGGGTTTTTTTCCATATGGGTTCCAGTGCTGCAATTATTCCCATTTAGGAGATTTTTACCTTGATTTATTATTGATCATAACATTTTTTACACATCCATTGCTTCTCACTTAATCCAGGAATTCTTAAATACTTAAGTAGAGATGAGCCCAAGCAACCGATCTGAGACTCCTATCTGAGTTTTGTTTCCTTTCTCCCCTTCAGTGTGAGAACTTTTTTCAGAAGACTTTAGTTCAGGTACATCCTATTAGCTGTACATAGTTATAATTTTGACCAATGCAGAAGCAATTAAGGGTTATGATATAGAAGAACGCAGGTTTGTGTTACAGGCAGTTGCAGAGGCAGCTGCAGAGGACCTGGATGGAATGTCAGCAAGAAATACATCCTATATTCATTACATACTTTCTAGTGGTGTCCTATGCACTGACAGACAATTGTGCAGCACAGATGAAAGGAACTGTCCATAAAGGAACAGGATATCAAGCCCTGTGTCTTGTTTCCAGTACTAGTCTACTCTAAATGTTTCAAAGAAATGTGCAAGAAGTCTTGATGAAGAAAACTATCAGACAATACACGCAAAAGGAAGTTTCTTCACAGGAACAACTAGTTTAGGGATGGCTTACAGAGAAAAAAGGTACTTCTAGTGCTTTTATTTGTAGAGTAGAATTTGGATTTATGGAATCATGAAATGCTTTGAGTTGCAAGGGACCTTTCATGTTATCTAGTTCCAGCCCCTCTGCTGTGGGTAGGGATGCCAGGCACCAGACCAGGTTGCCCAGGGCCCTATCCAACCTGATTTTGTACACTTCCAGAGATCCACAATTTCTCTGGGCAATCTGGTCCAGTGCTTCACAACTCTTACAGGAAAGCATTCCTTCATAATACAAAATACAAACCTACCCTCTTTCAGTTTAATTTCAGATTCATAATTTGTGACATTAATTTTAGGATTTTTTTTCTCTCTGAACTCTTTAAAAATATATAAAATTTATATTAGCAACAATGAAAAAGAATATTTTGTGTCCTAAATAAATGTTCTTACTAAATTTATGTTAACAGGTTCATCTCATGATGTATATTAATTTCCTTTGTTTAGAGGATCTAAGTTTAATTTAAACTTCATCGTGCACCTTATCACCCAATTTAATTTTATATCTATCCCTCATGCAATGTCTTTTTGTAACTTCATAATGCATTGCATAATGACTTTTTTATTACTTTCTATTATAAACATTTCATTAATAAGAAATTCTTATGGTTGTAAATGTATCATTATTATTATTCAGTATTCCAGATCAAAGCATCCCTTACTTAATAAATATTCTGACAAAGATATTCTGACAAAGGCTTTCTTTCTTAATCCATCTCATTGTATTTACTATTTTTAGTGTGGGAACCAACATTTGATTCTTTTGTCTGGGAGGAGTGAGAATCAGAGGAAGGAATCAGTGTTATTCAACCCAGATTGTATATTGTGTTAATCAATATTGTGTCTGTACCATTGGATGTAGATAAAAGCAGTTGTGTTTTGATTTATATCAATGTTTAAAATATCTGAAAAGGCCACTGATTGTTTTAAGAGAAGGTTCAGCTAGATAAGCAATTTGTCACAACTGTAAAGTTGTATTGCCAGAGGAACACGGAAACAATTTTGCTATTTTTCCAAAAGCAGGCTTTTTTCATGGTCAGTGAACTGCAGCATAATTACTTGTTGTGCATTAATACGCAACAAGTATTCTTTAATCTCAGTGGGTGTAGGTAATGGCAACTCCACCTATTTCTCACCTGCAGCCTGCAGAAGTCACTTGCTATATTTTTCCATCACTCCCTCCTGAAGTTTTCCAGTGAAAGGAAATGACCTGAGATTAGGTATTCTCCAAGTGACTATTTCTCCTTGTTTGTGGTGATATAGAAGAAGAAAATTAAGGACGTTATCACAGGAAGATAGCTAGCAGCACCAGTATTTTAGGATTTTGTTGTTGTTGTTTTGTTTTTTTAAATACAGATTGTGGTTTTGAGATACTAGGTGGAAATATCAGAGAGGCAAGAAGTTATGACCATCTTAGTAAAGACCATGAAATCTAGAAATCTCCTTAGAAAATTATTTCCTATATTATTTTCAGACAGGGATTTACTGTACATCTTGGAGAGTTTACATAAACAGAACCTCAGGTGTGCCCATTTCTATGCAAAATTTTTGACAAGTGCTTTGGTATTACATACATTCAGATGAATCCCAGTTCTTGCTTTTCTTCACAGGTGCAGTACTTATACTGGATACCCACGGGGTTAAATCGTATTTAAAAAGTGCCTTGCTTTTCTTGCAATTATCTAGTTTTCCCATATGCTGCATTTTATTTTTATTGACTATAGGAAGAGCACTCTCTTTTTTCTGTCAATGGCTTTTTGAGGAGGACACTTAACAGTGGCATTAATGGCTTGCAGCTTGGAGAAATATTCTCATCCCAAGGGCACTGGATATTACAGCAATTGACACAGAGGTGCTAGCATCAGCAACCCTGTGGTTCTTACTTTCACTGCTAGTGGCATTGATGGCTAGCTTAAAGGGGATTGGAGGATATCAAGTGAGGAACCTGGGGAATGAAGTGGCAGCTTTCATTTTCTTTTTTTNTTTTTTTTTTTTTTTTTTTGGGTTTTGTTTTTTTCGTTTTCCTCCTTCCCCCCCCCCCCGTTTAGTTTAGTTGTGTTTTGTTGTTTTTTTTTCGTTTTAACTTTATACATTTTAAGTCACTCATTGATGTCTGGAAAAACCCCCTAGCAGGAAAACAGACAAGACAAAAAGTAAAATTGTGGAATTCACCAAATCGGAATTCCTGGTGGTGACAAAGTCAATCGAACAAAATAATTAACCAAGTATTGCAAACACCATTTTTATTCTCCATTCCAAGCTGTTGATCCCACAATGAATTTACTTTGCTCAAGAATGTGTGCTTGAAGAACAAGAGAATTAATGTTTCTCATTTGTTTCTTTTTATTCTATGTAGAAAGAAGGAAGAGTCAGTAGTAAACTTATTCTTGATTCTTCAGTAAGGGAAGGTCAACCAGAACTTGCTTATGTTGGTTTTTCTTGCTTTCCTATAAATGCGACAATTTTTATAAAATTGCCACAAATGACAGATAGCAGTGATAGATTCACCTATAGGCCAGATGGATTAGAGGTCTGGGGTGACGTGAACTAGGACAGCATAGAGAAGTCAAAAAGAGAAAAGTGATTCTCTGAAGATTAAAACTAGATTTGCAAAATTTTACTCTGCCAGTCATCTGGGATGACTGATTATTATTACATTTTTTCCTTAATGGGTGGTAGATTGTCTTTAAAGCTTCTGTTTTTTGCCATAGTAGTTAAAAGCACGGACAGTGAGACACATTTTCCATCACTGAAGCATGTGAGGTAGAATTTCAGTTAGGAAAAATGTGTTCTGCTCTTCTCTAAATACTTATTTTGTCCATAATTTCTTTGTCAGCTAATCATATAAATTATTTAATGTTCTGTGGTGCAAAAATATAACAAATATTAAATTGTTACTTACTCTAATGACTGAAAAAGATGAATACCTACCTGTAACGGCTCCAGTTTGCCTTACACTTGCTTGAATGTTTTGTGTGTTTGCTGAAAATGAGAATATGATTTTTGTCAGACTCCTGAGTTTGGCAGTATCAAGTTGGACTGCTGTGTTCGTGGTAGGAATGATGGAAATCTGTGTCTGCCACATTACCACAGTGTCAGCAGGGCAAGAGTACTGCAGCCTTGGACTCAGGGTGGGACAGGGTACTTGTGGCAAGATATGGGACTTCTAGGGTTAAAGGAAGGAGCTGCAATGGCTTGAGAAAAAGTGTGAGTAATTAGGCATGCTGTGATGCAGATATTCACTGCTGATCTACAAAAGTATTTGGAGAATTAAAGGCAAGAGTCTTAAGTTTTCAATAGATGGAGTAAAGATTAAGACAGTTTTTATTTATCCTCTGGGTGATAGAAAATGTTATTTGATTAATAAGCTATTTTCTTCATAGTGATTTCATATAAAATATTAAGGAAGAAAATAACTCTCTTTACATTAACTTTAGTAATTAACTAATATGCAGTACTGGATATTGCTTACAGGTTTTTTGCACATTGGCTTTTCTGATGTGAAGAACAAGACAGGTATACAGTAGTTTGGAATTTTTTTTCTGTTTAACATAAAAATTCATACATGAGCCAAACTTTTATGTGGCTGCCACTGCTGAAGAGAAACGTGCTGTGCATATTGACTGGTGGATCAGCAGCCATTAGTGCCACTAGCAATAAACTACCATGAGAAGAAGCGCACTTAAACTGTCAGCATGCTGGCAATGGAGAGCCTTTATTTTGCAAGAAAAAGTTTTCCAAACTTGCTTTTCTGATGAGCAATTCTTTAGAATATTGTGAAAGCCTTTTTAGCATTCAAGAGCTTTTACATTTGTGCTATTCAGATCAGTAGATGTTGTTTCCTTTCCTCAGGTAATTTGCCTTGGAAATTTTGTTGAGTTGCAGTTGCCTTAACCTGCTTGGAGACAGGTGTTTGTAGGGTTAGCTACATAATGACACAGCACTCCTTGCCCAGGAGCATGGCAAATCTACAAAGCATGACTCTGGAACAATCAGGCAAGTGCTCAGCTCCCCTGCACGTCCTCTCCTGTAGCCAGAAAAGAGAGGAGGGAGCTATGCAGACAGTACTGAGAAGTGACAACACATGGGCTAAAGGAAGCAGAAATTCTCCCACAGGCCATAGGTGACACTGAAGGCTCTCAGGCACACCATTTATTTATTTATGAGGGTTAATTTACATTAATTGATGTAACACAAGGTCCAATGGCTTTGCCTCACAGCACAACATGAGGGTCCAATTCAACCACTTTCTGAATCAATGTAAAGCAGAGCAATTAAAGAACTGGCAGCATCATTATTATGGTGACCCTGAACTGGTTTTATGTTCTCATAATACTCTGTAATCACAGTCCAGATTTACACAGTAGCACACTTTGTGAATCCTTTCAGTACATTTTGTCATTTTCATTTTATTATTTGTACTGTTTCTTATGGAAATATACTGTGACAAAACACACAACAACCAGTACAACAAACGCCTTGACCACAGAAAAAAATTTATTGAGGTGGATGTGGTCGGCAGGCTCTGAATCACATTTGCTGAGCAAGGAGCTGTAGTGTCCAGGACACAGTGGTCCTGCGGAGCAGAATAACCTTCTGCTGGAAATTATCACAGCAGCCATCCTGGCTGCCGGGAAGCAGCTGGCTTGCCTTACCTGTAGCAGCTCACAAAGGTGTTTCATCATCGCTTCAGAGGCAGTTCAGACTGTTTGAAGCCCTGTGCATTGGAGTGGCTGATGCTAGAAGCAGGCTGCTTTTTAATGCCTTTGCTGTGGCAGTCATAGCCTTCAACAGAGGCAAGGAAACAAAGACCTGAGCTTGACAACGTTTTAAATCACCACATTGGCTTATCAGCTCCAGCCTCTGACAGATCGCAGTAAATGGTATTACATAGAGGAAAAAGGTCTTCTGGGGGCAGAAACATTTTAAAAAGTGTTTTTCTACAGATTTTGTGTGCTGTTTCCATTAAACACTCCTTCATCAGCACTTTCTTAGCTACTTCACATGCTCCAAAGCCTGTTTCTTAGTCCACAGTATACCCACACAGTGATTGTTCTGATCACATATTGTTACTGGGATTGCAAATTCTTTCAGATAAAAAATGAAAAAAAATCCATGAGCAGGAAAATTTTGCACAACCTGATTCTTTAGCTGGTCTGATAGCTTGATTGTTAAATTATAAAAATATACTGCTGAAATTGCTTTTTTTCAATAGAAATGGTGTTTTTAGCTAAATGAAATTAAAAGTGTCAATTATCTATTGAGTTCTGAGCAATTTTGGGGAAGGAGACACTCTATGATTGTCTTAAAGTCTGTCTTGACAGAACAGCAAAGTCTTCTACTTCATTGAAAAAATAATGTAGAAAAAATATATTGGTTTTAGTCTTTGATAGAAAAATGTACATTTTTTTTTCTAGAGGGAAGAAGTCTATTTGTAGCTAGCTTTAGGCAGTTTGCCTCTATTGAAATTAAAAAATAATAAAAAAAAGTTGAAGCAAAACTAGGAAAAGAGATGGGGAATGATAATGTTTTACGAAGTATCCTGCAACCACCTTGGAACACTAACTCTTAGAAAAGTGCAGTGCTGCACCTTTTGCGATATCATGGTAACGCACTTTACCCTTGCAGAAAGAAATAGGCTTGAAGCAGTTGGTTCTCCTTCCCAACAGTTTCTTTTATAGCAATTCTTTATGCTGTTCCATACTTGATTCTTTGGAGACCTAAAGCTGCAAGATGAGATAGTCTGCATTTTGGTCGGGTGAGACTGGCTTGGAAATGTGATCGAAGTACATATACCACAGAACACTTACTGAAAAAAGGCATTGCAAAAATAACTTAATTATTTCTGAATGTCTGTGTTTGTATTAAGGTCAAGAACAACTTCATTTCCATTTGTGCAGGTGTAGCTGTTGAATCTTTCAAAAGAATTGGAAAAGAAAGATAAGAGGGAGAAGGAGGCGGAGAGAGGCATAGGAGGGAAAGAATGAAGAAGGTATGTAAATACAGTAGAGACACAAATGAAGACTCATTTGAGACAAATGAAGAAGCAAGCACAAGGCAATAATGGTGGAAGAGACAGAAGAAGAACAGAATTTCCTAAATGAAAGTAGACAAAATTGTGAAAAGGAAACTAGATGAAGAGAAGTTAGAGAAAGGAGAGACATGATAAAGCAATATGGAAATAAAGCTTTCTGTTATAAAATTCAGATTTAGTAGTTGTATGCAGCAACCTACATAATTCAATATCAATAATTTTTGCCTCTATTAAGTTAGCTCACAGTCATGGATAAAATGGTGATGTGAGAAGGAGTGGGAAGACACAAAACAAAAATGTGTCTGTCCTAGAGTAACTGCAATCTGAAGTTAAAATGAAAGACAACATGATACAGACAAAAGAACACAAGGAAATATTTAGACAGCAGTAACTGCAGATGTTGAACAGGCCTAACTCAAGTTAGGTGTTTCTGAATGTGACAGAACAGGAGGATTTAAGTGGAAATGTGAGGGAAAACAATGAAGTAGATTTAGAGACAGCTATTGGAAGGTCTTCTCAAGCATGATGAGCAATAAGGAAGAAAGACCCTGAGTGCAAAACATAAAAGGCAGCTGTGACTGAGTGGCTTGAGGGCTATGAATGATCTTGAAAATTTAGATGACTAAGTTGTGGATGAGTTTGTAGAGAAGAAAATGCTAGTGGAGAAATAAAGGATTGAAAAGGCATAAAAGTTAGGTTGAAATTTGATTTTTGCAGTGGTAATCTCAATGGATATGAGCAGTACAACACTGACCACTGAACAGACACTACAACTAAAAAAAAAAAAAAGACGATAAATGGAATGATTAGGATTTGCAAAGGCTTTCACTTAGGTAGCTGGGATGAGACCTTTATTGAATGTTTCTATTTTAGGAAGAAGAATTTAGAAGTAGCCTTGAAGCCGAAGACAAATGAAGTCAGGAAAGGTGCCCTGTTTATGGTCCTCAATAAGAAATGAATAGCTGGGACTATCAGATGCAATATATGAGGAGCATGGCACATCTAAGCACCAGGTGGATTAACCAAAAAGGTCTTCAACAAAATTACCAGAAGAAAACTTGCTCTCAATTACATTGGTGTTTGTTGTTTGGACACCTGAGAACCTGAGATAGCTGATGGTAGGAGCAGAAGTTGTAACATGTGAGAACTATGTAGGGACTTGCTGAAGGAGCCTTTGAAATTCACATCTTTTGTTCATGGAAACAACTGCAGAAAAAGACACTTAGGCCCAGGAATCCTGTTCTGCTCTTTCATCATCAGAAGAGTGAGGTTACTAAATCTTTATCAAAGCAGCCACAGATTTCTTCCAGCAATTGAGGCTCAGAACTCCAAACATGAAATGATTTTAAGACTTGGGTTGAAACCTGTTCTGGTGAATATTTCTGACATCCCTAAAAGGCAATAAACATCTGTCTGTGGTGTGCAGTGAAGTTTTCTGGAATATCACCAGCAAATTGATTTCTTGTAATTATTATTGTATGTCAGGATTTCCAAGGCAAGGAAGCTTTTTAATATATTTTGTCCAAATATTCTCAAGCCAATATTTGAGGACTTTATGTGGACATTTCTGCAGCATTACAGAAATGAAAACTTACGTGTAGAGAAATGTGCTATACATATAAGTGTGTGAAAGTAAAGAGGAAAATGTATTATCTTATGGGGGTAAAAGAATGAACAGTGGCTCTTTATAAATTTATACATAAAATTATTTAGAGATGTAGAATTCTTTTACTGTTTCTTGGCTGATATTCTAAATAATGAAGTAAATTTTAAATTGTAAAGTTCTGTGTATTTACAGAAAAAGCTAGTTCACTGGACAAAGCAGGAAATTAGTCATAGTTGAAGTTTTTTAAAGAAAGTTTTACTGAACAGTTTTTACTGAAAAGATTCAAATATATCTTACCAGCTTATGTAAAGAAAATTAAGAGCCCTTTGTTCTGAAAAATTGGAGCTGGCTTTTCCATTCTTCAAATAGATATTCCAATTGATCATATATATGCAGAGTGAATATAATGATAAGACTAAGCAACTGCTATTTTGGTTAAACATAATGTTCTCTTAAAGTGGATAATTACCAACATTGTGTTCTAGATGCTACTATGGATTTTATTTTGCGCTGTCACAATAATTTGCCTTAGTAGGCAAAGAAAATTCACTGCTTGTTTTCTAAAAACAGTTATTCAAAAGTGACACTTTTATGCCTCACAATTATTGTGCATCACCATGTGGTTGGAAAAGAGAGAAAGACAGGTATGAACTGATCATCCTGAGCAATTCTGCCATTCAATACAAAATACAGGTATTACAAAGGTGCAAATTCTGTATTTTTGTAAAAAAATATGGGCTACATTTTTGTGTCTTAGACTTTAAAAGAAATGTCTGATTTGGGTTTGCCAGTCTTCCTTTTCTATTTGTTTTCAATAGATTTTCATGTGCAGGATCACAGGTCTGAGTATTCACATGTGGAGAGGCACTTATTTATAGAATAAGACTGCCAAGGTAGTGGGATAACACATTCCTCAGGACCAATTCTTAAATCGATCAAATCATTGCTGAAATAGCAGGATGAAATTCCTTTAGGCATTTGACTGACAAAAATATCTCTTTAAAGTTAGGATAGCATTTTAATGCTCACAGACCTTTTCCTTGCCTTAAAGTGTGAAATGATGTCATTTTAATCCTGCAAATCTCCAACTATTTAACTGTGAACTTCCTGCTGATGACTTTGTAGTACACAGTCACATGCATTGTGCTGTCTGCTTTAAGATTAAAATTTTAAAAGTAACCTAGTAGCAAGTGGAATTAATTTCATTATAGGGTTTGAAGTACAACCTGTTAGGCAGAAATACAATGATGTTTGGATGCTGAAATTCTGCCATATTAAAGAAAGAGAGAATATTTGTCTTGGAGGGTGATTTAAAACACTATGATCTATCTTTCAGAGGGCCCATTGGTTTCCTATGTTGAGGCATTCCCAAGGGTGATGCATTGGCATGTGTATAGGAAAGATAGTCAAAGAGAAAAAACTGTAATTTATTTCTTGTCTGTCATCAGTTCACACCTTCACACAGATGAAATGCATCTCTCACTGAAGTCAACAACAAAATCTCTGTAAAGGATGCATGTACTCGTGTGTCTTTGTGAATGCACTTATATGTGTGTGTATATAATTATGCACACACACGAGTAAGAAAAGTTCTGATGAAATGATTTTAACAATTAAAAAAATAGGAGTTATGAAGTCATGGTTTCTGCCCATTAAATCAGTGCTAAGTAATTGATTATATGGCTACATTCCAAGCCTTGCAGAACAGCACAAAGCATCTGTGCAGTTTAGGTAAACTAGATTATGTATATACTAATAGCAATTACAAGCCCAATGTGTTTCTTCTATAAAAGCAAAGCCATGTACCTTTTTACAGCTGATAGCAATCACAGTAGTGCTTTGCAATAGTGATCACAAGCGAAGCAATGAAAACTATCTGGTCGTCAAAGAGCCTGCCTTTATTTAGACATTTAATTTCAGTTAACTTTTATAAGTAAGTACCGTGCCCATGGGTATTAAAGCCATTGTGCGTAGACTTTATACTGCAGTGGGTCTCTAGGAAGCTTTTATCAATGTGTGGAGATAATAACACGGCAGTTTGATTCTCAGTTCAGATATATACCAATGCACAGAGTTGACTCACTGATTTCAGTGGGGTTATTTACAATTGATGTCAGTGTAAACACAGGAGAATCACCCTGGTTGCAACCAGAGGTTGCTGTCTGCTGGGTCTTGATGTTTATCTGGAAAGCACAGCATAACCATAGTCAAAGGTCAGTGGTACTTTGAAGCATCCGTTATTTTTCTGGGAAACCTGGCAGGGCAAGAGAAGAAGGTTGTGAAGATCAAGTCACTAATGGCAAAGGAAGTAGGGCTTGCATAAGAAGGAGATTTAAAGCGACTGTCAAGCAAAACAAATTAAACTCAGACAAATGCGCTTAAAAATATTTCTCCATCTTTTCAACTTTGCAATTTAACTCCACAGAGTTTTTCTGACAAGAGTGAAGGAATGATATTTGAGACAAAGATGTCAAACACAACAAAAGAAACCACCTAACAGAAAAGTAAACAATAAGGACAACAAAAACAGAAAAGAAGAAAGGCAAGGAAAGGAATAAAACAAGGAAAGGTTGAGGAAGGTCAGAGATTTTGTCTTTTCTGCCAAAACCAACATATCTTCTCACTCAAGTCTGGGAGTGCTGTCTAGAGAGCAGTTCAGTAATGGTAGCAGGACATTTCTTGTGTTGTGTTTCAGACACAGTTGCATTTATATATATTGAAAATAGTTTTGTTTTAAAAACTGGTAACTTCAGACAACATCTAGAGGTGTATTTATAGTCCAACACATCACCAATTATTTAATTTACATTTCCATAGTAACTATTAGCAGAAACTAGGCAGAGAAAATATGTGTAGCCTTTGTTCTGCAATTACACTGCCACATACCCAGTGTTCAGCTGTATGCAGCAGCTTGGAAATACACACCCGAGGGACTTCTTCCTACTGTTATCTCATTCTTTCATAGTATTGCCTGGAGTTCCTGGCTAGAAAATATACAAAACCACAAGAAAAGGCTATTGTCCAATCCAGAGAGCCAGCAATCCATATTTATAATGAGTTGTGAAAGGCATGCAAATACATAAGGGGTGAGGACCTAAGGAAGGGAGTAAGGTGATCATAACCATGGATTTTATAACAAGTATAAAATGGTCACAATGTCCCCTAAGCCAAATGCCAGTGACCTGGCAGCATTGTGACAGGACAAGCTGTGAGAGAGGGATTTAGAACACAAAACATTGAAAACATGAGGAACGGTGACATAGAATTTGTTTCTCTTTAACTTTCACTATTGTGGAAATTAAAGAATACTACTAAGAAAAAGGACCTCTGTCACAAAACAAATCAATGATGTCTTTCTCACTGTGCTAGGAAAATTCTCTTTTGTCTTGTTTTCACAGAAAATGCAGACCAAATGGACAGGGGTACTACAGGAGTGGGCAGGGTAATCACATTGTACTTTTGGTAAGATATTGATAAGGTTTTAAAAGGAATCTTTGGAGCTCGTTTTCTGCTAACCACTGAGGTGAAGACTGCAATCTGGTCCTGAAGTCATGGGTGAAAAATGGTGACTTTTTAATGCCACAAATTGTCTCTATACACACAAGTTCCTCTTTTCACCATCAACTATCATTTTCCCCTCACTGACCATGAAAAGAAGTGGTTGCCTCAGGTAATCATGTGTAGAGGAAGAAATTCTCACTGCTTTCTGAATATCACCAATAACACATTTAAATGATTTACTGTACCTTGTAATTGGTTTTCTGAAAATATGAATATTTTACTGCCACTGTGGAAACTCTCCACAGCATCTATAATAGTGACATTCTACAGGACATGATTAATGAGTTTTATTTTTTGCTCTGCCTAGAAGTAAGAAATTCTAAAAGTATTTTCTTTTAGAGAACATGCAAAAATATCATAATGTGCATCTGATCAACATATGAGAATTTTCTGAAGGACCAAGCAGATAAAATAACCCAGCAAATGTTAGAAACAAGCTTGGGGACACCTATTGTGCATAAAGCAGCATCATCTTAGTATCATACACTTCTTTATGGCTAATTTGGGAAGGAGGATTTAGCCTGTCTCTAAGTATATGATGTGAGAACAGGAGAGCAGGGAAGAATGTCTGTGAAAGCTGAAGCCTACTTTACTGTAGTGGGTGCCTTTGAAATTCCTTACAAATTTATGTGGGACAAAATACTACAAAGGTGAGGTGATCCTCTTGGTATTCTGTGGAAATGTGAAAGAAAATCATCTTGGTAAAGTATACTGGAACTGAGATGATGCCAAACAGTGAGTTAGACACTCGCCCTGGGAGGTTTGCAACCTTGAGAATATATTTTGCTGTCCTTTATCTTCTTGCTTAGAAGCAGAAAAAATAGAGGATCATGAAATGAACCCTTTCTGTTGAGCAGTCTCTGTGCTGTTTTAAAAACAGCTGATTTCTAGATCACATTAGGAAGGGTTCTTAAGTGAAATTAATAAGAATGGGCAATTTCTGGTTCTTTGACACCCAGCATAGTTCACAATCCTGGGTGAGGCACCCATGCTCACTTATATAATGCAGGGAGAATGCTTTAAAGCTAAAGAAGGGGTTTGCTATAACAGAAATACAGAGGAGAATAGAATTGTTTACATCCTGCCTATGACAGGCAGTTAACTTCTCTGAGGCAGAGGTGGGAACCACTTTCATAACAAGGAACTGAACTTAATTATTTTCAACATTCAAAATAAAATTGTTCATTCCAAGAGATGACTGGAAATGCAAGTCCTAATGACCTTTTATCCACAAGGTTGGTAGCAAGGGTACTTATGAAGGTATAAGAGACTTAAGCACTGACCTTAGGGCTTTTTTTAATGACAGCAGGGGATGGCTCTGCATTGGCTTTACCACTATGCCCCATAGAAAAAATCAGAATTTGCATTTGCTAATTATTTGCAAGCTAAGTCATAGTCACATATGCCTCTTCTACTATGTACCAGACAGTCTGATTAGAGTAATCTGCAAAGCATTAGAGCATTTGAAGGAAAAGGCAAAGACAGAGACACAGATGGAAAACAGGAAAAAAAAAAAGGAGGATAATGCATGACAGATCATGCCAGATCAACCTGATTTCTTTCTGTCTTTGCTGACATAGCAAATATCATGGACAAAGGAAAGAAAGCAAAATCTGAAAGGATATGTTCAACTGCCCCTAAACATAGTTTTCTGGGGATGATAATGATGCTTAAAGATTTTTAGCTTTTTTAAATTTATTTTTATCTTTGTAGATTTTTAATATATAGCTGTATAGTTTCTAGCACTCTCTTATACTTTAGAATAGTAGTTGCCCTTTCTCACATGTTTTGTCACCTTCTCAAAATTCTATTTAGTTTTATTTTAAGAAAATAATTTCTAACAAGGACATCCTGTTTTCAACTAGCATTTGGGAGACATAACAAGATATAGGGCTAAGAACCTCTTAGAGGGATTCTAATGGGGCAGGTCCAAGGGCGGGTTACCAGGACAAATGGCCTCCTATTAGATGTACTTGTTAGAAATACTAATTAATTATACTTATAAAATTGTGGAAACCTGATGTTGCCTATTTGCATAGCTATAGTTTGTGCACCTGAAAGCTTTCATTAAAAGACTACTCTTTATGTTATCAATTCTAATATTGTTTGGAGGGTTTTTCTTCTGAATCTAAGTGACAATAAAGTACAACAAAAGATCTGCAAAGCAGGTAAAAATCTGTCTAACAAGGAGACTGCTAAAAAGAGAACAGTGCTGTTGGGAGAAGGTAGCTATCCTCAAGGATAGGTCTTGAGGCCAATTATATGTAATGTTTTTATTGGTGACCTTGGCACAAAGAATAACTGTGCCCTGATAAAATCTGCTGATGACACAAAGCTGGGAACAGCAATCAATACGGAGAAGCATCAGAATATCATATGGGAAGAGCTGTATGACCTTGAGAACTGGAGTCATAAGGAGGACAACATGTAGTATCAAGTGCGAGGTCATGCAGCTAGGGACTGAGAATTAGAATGACTGCCATAAACTGGAAATACAGGAGGTGCAAATGAGAAAGGAGGGCAAGCTTGCAGGTGTTAACCATAGAATGCCTGTCAGCCACTTAAATTATATGACTGTCAAAAAAATACATGCAAAGTGTTTCCGGTGCTGCCAGAAATTAACAAAATCATTACTCAAATGTTTGAAAAGTATTTTAGTATATTCAAGTATGTACATGAAAATTATCCTGAAAAATTAAAACTGAATAGGTGCTGTGATGAAAGAGGTGTCTCAGGATATGGATATGTGAACAAGTTAGTGAAAATTTGGGAAGGATGCAGATTTAGTAGTTACCAAAAGGTAGTATCTACTAAGTGTTTGCCAGCCTGCACTCACCTCATGGTAAGTTCAAGGTGTTTTTCCTGCATTCTCACTGAAAGATGAACTGTCTTGAACTTACGAAGAAGAAATATTATGGAAGCTTGCAGGAGATAGCTAATGATGCATATGTAAAGGCATGAGTTCTTGTTCAAGTAGTCTAACCTTATCATAAGTTACTTTGCTCAATCTGTCCAAACAAGATTAAATGGATTCAAGATGACAGGATTGTGTCTGTAAATATGCAAAGAAAGTAGACAGCATAGTTGAAGAAATGTTCTTTGAGTTAAAGAACAAGATATCCTCAACATTTAATGCTGTTTGATTAGCTATATTTTGAATGAAAATTATTCAATAGTTTCTGATCACAGGAAGGGTGGGTGGTCGCAAGTTTCCCAATAAGAATACTAAGAGCAAGACTTTGGTGTTGGAGATGCAACCTGAAAAGATATTATTAATGACTGCCAGCACTATGTTTGTTAGTAAGGAGTTAGCAAGGTGTTCAATGTGTGTAAAAAGTGTGAGATGGATATCTGGGTTGTAAGAGTGTCTCAAGGAAAGAGGCAGTTCTCTGGAAACCATTCCTTCCCTTTTCTGTTTTTCTAGTACTTGATTATGGCAAATAAAGACTCAGTGCAATGCACTTTTTTGTTGTTTTTCTATTATTCTAATCCTGTTCCTGAATGTCTTATAGTGCTCCTGAGCATTGTAATGAAAAGAATAGATGACTTGAGCCTATTTGACAAAAATAGAACCTCTGTCTATTAATAACAGAGTGAGTAAATGAGCTGTGTGTATGACTGAGTACAGATGAATTTCAGTGTTCCCTTACATACCAGTGTGCTTTTCTCATTTATATTTTCCATCTAATTTTAAAAAAATAGCAATAATGAATCTTCTCTTTCCTGTCCAATTGAAATAACAAAAATTGTTAAGATAGTGAGTTGTTAGAATGATATGTATTCAAATGTCACAATAAAATGATACACAACTATAAATAATATAAACATAAACAAAATGCATTTAATAATTCCATACATTATTCCAAAGAATGACCAAATGTACTTGGGTAGCATGAAGATGACATAAAAATGGGAATTTCCATAAACACAGGTGAAAATCAGATGCTCACATTCTGTGTTCAGGATCTCTGTCCTGGAAGGTAGAACAATAAGAAAACGTGGCAAAGACAACCAAAAAAGATATGTTTCTAGCAAGTGTAAACAGCTGGGTAAAGAGTTGTCTGCTGGAACTCTCTCCACCCATCATGTTTCCATGGATACAGCAAGACTGTAAATTATCTTAAGGCATGTATTTTTGGCCAGTTTTAATTGAGACCTCAGTTTAGAAAAGCAAATTATTATCTGCTCGACTTTAATCACAGAACTAGATTAATAAATAGAGAAAACGAAGGCAAAGAGCAGATGATTCACATGACTTCAAAGATGCCTGAAGGGAGTTGTCACAAAATGAACATAGGCTGCAGACAAACTTTCTGCCTGTCTCACTGTAAACAAATGGGACTGTTTAATCACAAAGGAAGCTTCAAACACCTCAGCAAAATGTGTGAACCAAGAAGAAGGAAGAAATGTCTGATACTTATTGCTGGGAGTCTCAAAAGAATAAAAGCAACTTGCTGAAAGCTCAGCCTGCTGCATCATTTCTCTGGGCTGCTCTGCCTATGAAGATCAGAAACATGCTACTTCATGCTTCATTTTCCAGTCTTTATTGGCTGACTGCTAAAATTGTTAGATAGTATCCTGTCCTTTTTCTCTGCACTTATCTGAGCTGGTTAAAACCCTGAACTGACGATATAGTAACAGTTCTGATATTTTGAAATTAATTTTCATGAAACATCAAGAATATGTTCAGTATTTCCCATGATGGGGGGTTTTGAAAAACTGAACTTGTGAATTTTAATTACATGAATGGTAATTTTGGAAATTAATCAGTATTTCTACATTTTTTAATTACATTTTCATGACATTACAACATATGGCATTAACGGAGATGCTGATTAGCAGAGATTTAAATCCCCTTGCATTCCCTGAAGTTCAAGTTGTTTCTGTCCTATTTGTTTTCTCATGGCATAGCTTTATAGCTCAGGTCCCACCAAATCCATTTTGATAAAATTTTTTGACCAACTACAGGTACTAACAACAGTTTGGATCAAAGTGATGACAGATAATTTGGTGATAAGCAATGTAGCTTACCTGCTTTAGAAAGAAATCTTAGGAACAGAGCTGATTGGTTTATTTTCAAATAAGTCAAGAGCAGTCAGCATCAGAAAAGAGGCAAAAAATGTAGATTCCATATTTTACTGTTTTAAAAACATTTTTGTGGCACATTATTTCTATCTAATCCTTGTAGTCTAAAACTTAATACTTACAATTATGGGAATATTACCAAAGTAAAGTCAACTCCACAAAGTTCATGACCAGCATATTTTAAGGTATAAATGTTAATCTACCAAATCAGCCTGTAAACAGCCTGATAATTAAAAAATAATGTGTGAGTGGCAGTTCTTGACATTATTGAAAATCATACAATATGATCCTATACTTGCTTTTGAAATTTTCTTTTTCTGTAAATTAGGTATTAGGCAATATGATGTTTTAGCTATCAAAGTAAAAGTTTTACTCCTATATCTTCATCTTATATAAACCCACAGAACTAATATATGAAAAATGTTTTCCTAGAGAAAAAGATGGGCTATGCCTGAGCTTTAGTAGATAATTGTAGTGCTTCTTAAAGCACAATTATTCTTTTCAAAGTGGCTTTCTCAATAAGGTGAGGTCACAAAATGTACTATAAATCAGTTTAGCCTAAACAAAATTTGACATTGTTTAAACTGAATTGACTCATAAGCCACAGAACAATTAACAAGAAAAATGACAGAAGTTATTTTAATTTTATTAGTTACTGAGCAACACAATGGCTGTAAACTTCTGAAGTTATGTCATGCTATTTAGTAAAAGAAGGGGGTTTTTCTAACCATGAGAAGACATTTCGTGACAGACTTTTTACTAGGGCCTGGAGGGAGATGACAAAGGGTAATGATTTTAAATTAAAGGAGGATAGATTTCTACTAGATATAAGAGATATTCTTTTTTTAAATGAAGGTAGTGAAACATTGGCACAGGTTACCCATAAAGGTGGTAAGTGTTCCATCCCTGGAAACATTCAGGGTCAGGCTGGATGGGGCTCTGAGCAATCTGCTCTAATGGAAGGTGTCCCTGCCTAGGATGGAGAGGTTGGACTAGATGACCTTTAAAGGTCCCTTCCAATACAAACTGTCCCATGATTTTCTGATTTATTTCTGTTCATAAGTCCAGGAGTTAATTTATAGATTTAAAATCATCATGACAGAATAAGAAACGACTTCGTGGGTTTTTTTCATTTTCAAAAATTGCAGTATGGTCATGGACCTATCAATAGAATTTAAAATATTAATTGTTGACCTCTAATATGTCTGCTGTGGTCAGTCTCTGTCATGCTGGGACTCAGGAACCATGGCAGAAGCTCTCTGGGGGGAGCACAGGCTGGTGCAAATGCTGGTGTTCCTGGACTTGCTGTGGTGTGAGGGCTGGCACTGCTCAGTTCAATAGCACTGGTGAAACCTCCTCTCCCAGTCTGCCAGTGAACTAGAATTACATAGCTGCAGCTGGTCTTGTGCTGTGGGCAGGGAAAAATGATCTCTTAAAATCCCTTTCTGCCTACAAAAAGATTTGCTAAAGCCTTATAATGATATAATATTAAAACTGTATACTTCAGTAAGATCTTTATTGAGAAAAATTGAGTTAACTCATTCTGGCCCTTCAAATTTCAAGCATTTGATTCCTGGACAAGACTTCATTAACTGTCCATTTGTGATTACATTGCATGCAAGACTTTGGAGCAGGGGTAGTCTGAATCTGCAAGAAATGACTCAGGCCTCCTACTTGGCACATTTTTGTCTTCTTTTTCCTTTTGAAAATTATTTATTCCACACCTTGAGAATCACAAAACTAGGACAATCCAAGATAAATTTGCATCAAATGCACAAAATCCCACAGGATTTTACTTTTCTTTTATAAGTCATTGGGAGATAATTTTGTTGGGAGAGCTGAGGATGATGCTAGAGTACAAAACTGGTAATCAGAGGATTTCAGAAAAACATGGTGACACTTACCAAGAGGCCAATGACACAGGCATGAAGAGTGTGGAGGGAGGGAAAGAGCAGGTCCCTCAGGATATTTTAGCATTCTAGTCACAAGCTTATTTCAATGTGCTTTGCATACTCCAAGATCTCCTATGCAGAGTCAGGATTGAGCCAGCCAGGGGAAAGCTTGGTTTTTACACCAGTGACAGCTGTACCAGAAATGTCCTTCCTTGCATTTTAACATCTACTCGGCAATTTTGTATTCATGTTTCTGAGGTTAAAAGATCTTTCAATTTTATTATGAAATTGATACAAAGATGGTATTTTTGTCAAGGAAATGAAGACAAGCAGTATCTGATAAGCAAGAGCTCTATGAAACACAGCTGTTGTGTGATGTTTGTCCCAAATGGGAGGATTTGTTTTGACATCTGAAGGCAAACATAAAAAACAGAAAGTGTCAGGAAAAGGGCAGTTTCCTCTGACAGGACACAAATCACCACTCAAAGTGATTCTAAAAGACTGAAGGATACTTTAAAAAGGTTTTCAAATAGTACTCTTCATATATATGTGATGTGTAAAAGTAGTTTGAAAACATGCTTCTTATGCAGTGCTTAAATCCTGAAAAGTCATCACTAAAATTTAGCACAATTTAACCAACCAGCTTTAACCAACAGACCAAAAAATCTTAATTCAAGTCTGCGAGTCAGATTAATATTGCAAGAGAATGGTCTCCCCTTCCAGGAGTCTATCTGACTGTCTCCTGGATGGAGTTTGCCCCAAACCCCTCTCTCCAGACCTCATCCTGACCCCTCCTGCTGACTTGAGGCTGTGGTTCCTAGCTGAGATCCTGCCCTGCCTGCCTTGTCCTGGTCTTCAGCCCTGGCTTCTGTGGGGAGCCTGGCCCAGGGGCTGCCCACAGTTCCAGTTTGAGCTCCAAACCCTTCAGGGAGCTATGGCTGATGCATAGCTACAGGTCCTAACAAATATAAAGTCTTATTAAGAAGTTGGTTATGTACTGATGCACATCGTTTCAGAATATCTGTTGCTTAATGCAAGAAATAATATCAATAATAGCAAGATCCAGCTCAGTCTGACCGCTCCTTGAAGTACCATAAATTGTGGCACCTGTGTGCTCTAGATTATTGGTAATTAAAATACCCAACTTAATCACAACATTCTTTAAGCATTTGCCTCTAAATTTTCAAAAGGGGGAATGTAATACAGCCTGCAGCACATTTCGTAGATATCTAGTCCACTAGGAGGATTTATGGGGACTTTGTGTGGTGATGGCATTAAACACAAGCTATTCTCCCTAGGTCTGTGAGCTAGGGAACTGGAAGGATTTATTGAGGTCCACCACAAAAAAGGGAAAGAATGAAGATTAGCACCAGATTCAATACAAAGATGCCTCTCTCTTTTATGCTCTGGGAGATCATACTGGAGCTGTGGATTTAGCAGCTTGGTTCCCATGAAACTTTAGGCATTGCATGCTGTAATGTCTCTGTATTGCTTGAAAATATATTCTTGGATATTTCGGACTTTCAGCATGTTCCAGATGTAGTATTACTAGTGGTGTATCTGTATGTCTGAGAATAATGGCTGTTTGAGCAACTAGAATATATTAAGATAGATAATTATTCATTGAAAAAAAGCACAAAAAAAAAGCGCAAATTCTGCAATGGATGTTATTCATATGATATTGTTTAGCCATTTATAGAGCTGGCTTAATAAAGGACTATGAATAAGCAATGCAAAAATTGCCAAAATTTACAATGACTTCTTTGTAAAAGATATTTTCCCTAGCTGTAAATAGAATTTGGATCTAAATCATTGCCACAGAATGCAACATGAATACTGAAAATGAAGGGTTCATTTATATCCACTGCTCTGATTTTATCACTTGAGTACTCTACATAATGGAGTGAATACACTAAAGAAGCAGCTGATAGGTATCTAAGGAGAAGTTTAAGATGGGCTTTATATGTTTGTGCTTCTGACTATAATCCTTGCTCCACTACAGTCACCTCTCTGTCTCCACAGGAACTATATTTTTCGTTTTATTGTGCCCCAGGCACTATAGTTAAGTCTCTGAATGGACCCAAAGCTGCCCTATCTTTTTGATACAAAACCTTTCAGTGCCTGACAAGAAGAAAATGAGGTCTTCCACCCTCACACATAGATCCTCTCAGCCATTCTTGGTATAATTAATGAAATATATGGGTAGGTCCAAGCGAATACAAAAGAAAAAGAGCTATCATGCTGGGTATCTTTTATGTAATTTATTCAGGGTGCAAAATGAGAAACTTTCAGGCATTAGTGTCCTTCCAGGTCCCAGGACCTTTAATGCATTTTGTTCAAAGCACTGTGGATGTAATGCCTCCAGCAAGAGTGTTGTGCTGTCTTACGGTGCTGATGCCTGAACCTTGTTTGTGGGCAGGAACACAGACACTAAAAGAGACTCTTCTCCATGTTAACTAGCTCTGGCTGTGCTGCAGTCCCTCAGACTTACAGCAAAAATGCCTAGCTGAGAAGAATAAGCAAAGGGCATCACAGAGTCACCGTATAGGGTTTCACATCCCTCTTAATTTTGCTCTAAGATTTTTAGCTTTTCTATTTCCAAGAGGATGCATAAAAATTTAGCCATCAGTTGTTAGTTATTCCAGGATGGTACTTTCACATCCTCTCTTATTGTAGCTCTTCCAGTTCAATAATATTAATTAAAGAAAAACCAGACTTTTGTTATTCCACAGTCCTGGGGGAGCATAACCTTATTATTACCGTGAGAGTCAGCTATTTGTGACCAAGAATTCAAGGTTCAATGTTGATTCAGTCCATATGCATAACCTTGGCTCAGACTTCTGAGGGAGTCCTGGAGGCCCTCTTTAGCTGTGGATGACACAGTGATCAGGCATAGTCAGCATGGATTCACTAAAGGTAATTCATACTTAACCAACCTGATCACCTACTATGAGGAAACGACTACCTGGATGGATGAGGGAAAAGCTGTGGATATTGTCTACCTTGACTTCAGCAAGGCTTTCAACAGTTTCTCTCACAATATCCTCATCAACACAGTCAGGAGGTGTGGACTGAGTGAGCTGACAGTGAGGTGGATTGAGACCCGGCTGAGCAGCGAATCCCAGAAGGCTGTAATCAATGGAAAAGTATTGGATGCCTGTCACTAGCAGAGTCCCCCAGGGTTCAATACTGGACCCAGTATGGTTTAACTTAGTCATCAATGACTTGTATAAAGGGGCTGATGCCTTCTCAGTATGTTCACTGTCAACACAAAGCCGGGAGGAGCGGCTGATACCCCAGAGCACTGTGCAGCCCTTCAGAAGGGCCTGGACAGAGATGGGCAGAGAAGAATGGTCTGAAATTCAAAACACAGGCAAATGCAGGGCCTTGTACCTAGGGAAGAGCAACCCCCTGCACCAGCACAGGCTGAGGGCTGACCTGCTGGAAAGCAGCTCTGCTCAGTGGTGCCAGGCAAATGGGATGGGAAGCAATGGGCAGAAACTGATGCACAGAAAATTCCACCTGAATATAAAAGCACTGTTCCAGTGCTCAGGTGACTGAGCACTGGAACAGATTGCCTGGAGAGGTTGTGGAGTCTCCCTCACTGGAGATATTCAAGAACCATATGGACACAATCCTGGGCTATGTTCTCTGGGATGACCCTACTTGAGCAGGGAGCTTGGACCAAATGACCCCACTGTAGTCCCTTCCAACTTTATCCATCCTGTGATTCTGTGATTGCAGATCTGTGATTGTGATTGCAAAGTGAGGAAGTGGTGTAAGAAAGGCCATGGAGTCATGCCATGAACAACAACAAAAAAGGCAGAAAGGCGTGAGATTATTTAGACTGGGCTCATTGACAGGTCAAAGGTTCAGGAAAAGAAACCCCAGCTTGGAAAGATAGATGTTTTCTAAAGGAAAAAACCCATGGATTTGGAAGATGGCAAGTCAGTAACATGGAGGTTCTGCTCTTGGGACCAGTGGAAGTCAGATCTTCCTGAACTAACTGGTGCCTACTGGTTCAGCAAAGATAGTTTATTGGGGTAACCAGCTCATTAATTTTAGACATTTTTTTGTATTTATTGACAAATATATGGCTGTTTTATATTTGACCTGATGTTTAACCTACTTGCAAAATCTTTTGTATATGATAAAAGGCACTTAAATGAAGTGCTGTAAAGTGATTCCATGATCACACCTAAATCCTGCCTGGGAAAGTCAATGAGGGTCTCTAACTTCCCTTCTATATTTAGCTTTGACTGTAACCCCATGAATAGGTTGCCATTAGATGAAGTGGAGCAGTATTAAATTGGAAGACTTGATTTTGTAGTGTGTAGTTTGATTCAGAAAGGATATTTGAACCCCACTCCCAGGGAAGTGTACAAGCTGGCTCAACTCTGTCTTGCTGTCTCTTGTGGACATATTTGCAAGAAAAGAGTCAGCTTTTCTGGGATCACAAGATCCCAGCTGGAGGAAGATGTGGAAGAGCCAGTCAGACACTGCACCCAAACATCTCATTCCTTAGGCATAAATAGCTCCTTGTTCATATGGCTTTGAGGATCTTTTTTACATCCTTGGTGCCTGCACTCCAAAGTACCTTTAAGGTTTTTTTCTTTGATCTGATAATCGTTTATATGTATGGCTTGCCTCAAGCATGCAAGGAATATTTGTACATTTTAAGTTACTTGCATGATTAGAATCTTTACTAAATGAGAACTGCTCTACAGTGTAGTTGTCATGAAATTCAAAGCATAACTTAACCCACCCAGTATAGGGTCCTGAAAATTTACTTGGGTTTAAATGTTTACTCCATAGCTAACCTTTCCTTTAAAAACATTTAGTTTGCATGTCTTAACCTAAATACTGCTAAACACAAGGTTTATTTTCTTTCCTTGTATTAAGGCACATTCACTGGTCTGAGTCACTGTATTTCTTATTTCAATGATGAACTGGATTTGACAGCCAACTTGCATTAAATCTCTAAAAATAGGATTGCATGATGAAAATGCTGTCAGACTTTTATCTGTAGTAACATTAGTGGGCACCACTTTAACCAGGAAAATTACTTTCAACTTATTTACTGAATATGAGATCAGGTGACCATTTTTAATTCCAGTTAAAATATGCAGTCATGCATGGGTATGAGGCTCAAATGGCCATTTAATAAGTTTGTAATTTGGTTTTCTCTCTGAGAAGACTTAAGGATTAATCTCAAGCACAAAATTTATATTAATTTTTTTAATGTTGAAGAAGCTACTTGGAAAGACTTTTTTATTAGAATTATAACTGTTTGGTTTATCTGGAGCACTTCTCAAGTTTTCATTATTGGATTTTAACTTGTATAGCTAGACTTCATCTAAATTGTAACCTTTCATTATCACTGTTATATTGACTTCTACAATCCTTCAAGGCATAATTGACCTTTATACATGAAGGAGGCATTTCTTTTTTCTGTATAAAAAGGTGATCCATATGTGTTATTAAATCATAATAACATTGATTGACCTTATATTCACAAAAGAAAACACATCTTCAAGATGGAATTATAGAACTATCTCTACCTTTTTCTCACTGTTTGTTCCATAGAGCTGTTATATGTATGTTGTCATTGTATGCTTTTGCATGCAATATGGATCAAATCCTAGTCTGGCACTTGGAGGAAAACAACAGAGATGTTATTTTATGTCCTTGTATATTTTGAGAGGACTCTAATGAAGATTTAGAGAAAGAAAGTCTGATTTTTCACTCATAGTTTGATTTAAAAGAAATTGTTCGGTTGGGTTTTTTTTTGTTTTTATTTTTAATTTTTTCCCAAAACTGCAAGTATATTGATAAACCAGAATCCAATTCAATTTGCAATAAAAATTCTTCTAAATTTTTTTCTTAAATTTTACAATCATTATAAATTACCAAAGTAAAACATATTCTTTTAATTGTCTTTTATTCTGTGTATGACTTAATGGTTTTTTTATTAACTTCTGGTCAGTAACTAAGTTTGCTTATTAGGAAACGGTATTTTGGTTACATGACAATTGTAAAACAGCTGCTAATAGTTTGTATGTAGAAATGCTATTTTTTCCTTGTGAAAGCTTATGATGGTAGTCATTAATTATGTGATAAGTAATCCCATGAGAAAATGATATTTCATATTTTTTCCTCTACTTCCCCCACCCCCTCTTTTTCTTACATGCCTGGATTGCACTTTAGCTCCTTTCAACCCTTCCAGTTTTGTAAAAATAAGGAAGTATTACTTTCTTCAAAATTTTCATTCAATTGATCTTTGTGAGACCTTAGGTGAGCCCCCAGAGCACTTGCAATTGCTTTTCAGAAATCAAGAGTGCAGCAAGATCATTTTCTAACCTCAATGTCTTGGCCAAGGCTTGGATGAATACCAAGAAGGAGTATCACATACTTACCCTTTTCTGATACTTTTCCTCAAGCTACTGGTCACTGTCAGAGAAAGGAAATTGAGCAAAAATGTCCTTGGATTGGATATTTTCCAGAGATTTATCAGTTGGCTGAATTTGCGTAAATTTTCACAGGTTTGATGAATTTCATGTCAGAGATATGAATTAACTCTTCTGACTGATGCCAGCTGCCACCTTGGAAGCGTGAGGTCAGCAGAAGCTTCCAGTTAGACTGCCAGGCTTCATGTAGGTAAAGCTGTATATTACATCTGCTTTCACTATTAGAAATGACTGCATCTTTTCCCAGAAAAACTAATTGGACACAGGCATCACCCAGCATGAAAAATATCCTAAGATGAGATCTCTGTGCCCTCTCCTTGTTTGTGGTGCAAAGTGAGCACAACAGTGCTAGTGGGAACAGGGGATGCCACAGACTCAAGGTGTTCACTAATTAGTCACACTTGTCAATACTGGACCTGGTCTCCCTTGATGTTATCTTCATCACAGATGACAGCACAGGCAACACAAAATCCTAGATGAAATCTGAATTTATGTGGCCATCTCAGTTCAATTTTCTGAAAACATTGGGTCAGGTTGCATTCTTTGACATCTCCTGCCCCAGGTAGGCTGCATCAATTCATCATCCACAGCTCCTGGCTGGATGAATTCAGAGCAGGTGCTGTATATCTGTGCCTTTCCCTAACTGAACAGATAGTCTGGGACTAAATAATGCACCATTTGGACACAATATCATATCGGCTTTTCCTTGTCTCCTGGAAAGAAAAGACTGTAGTTTTATTGAGGCCTCCCATTGCCTGAGGCTCAAGCGACACCAGTTTGGCCCATGTGGACCTGAGGACATATATGATATATATGTTTATATCAAGAGGCTTGTAAAATGAAAAACATGTAGTCATTCAAGATGTGCAAGTCCTTTATTTCATGAAAAACATGTATGACTCATCAAGAATGTTCACCATCAATTCTTTTTTATTCAAAACTAAACTGAGTTTCTATTAAATGTATTTGATTAGCAACATCTGACTCTTATGTCAGCTACTCAACTAAGAAAGGCCTTTTACCCCTCAGGTTAATTGTGTTTTCCATTGTATTTAAAACATCAAGTTTTTTATTATAATAAGGTTATATTAATGTTCTGAAATTCAGATCAGTTAGTCCATGCCAAAAAGATAAAATAAAAAAGCATACAAGATTGCTTCTATTTTCAAGTAAAGTAGTTATCAAAATGAATATCACTAATCATCAGTAGCCTGGTCTCTAGAAATTATTTTAGTTTCACAATTCAGAATTTCCTCCATGTGCTAATAGACAGTGCACAGGATTCACGTGACACATGCGTGTACAAGAGAGAAAAAGAGAGAGCACAGAAGCTCATTTCCCATTCACATATTAATTCTGTTTCTAATGGCTTAATTTTTCAGATGAAAGCTGAGAACCTTTGAACTTCTCATCATATGCACAAGATTATTAATAAATGAACCATCAAAAAGTTGTATTTCAGAGAATAAAAGTAAAATAAACAGTCAGTGCTAGAATGTTCTCTACAATTTGGTTTTGTTTGGGGTTAAATTTTGATGGTTTTGTTCAAATATAGAACATCTAATTTCTGCCAGCATTTTAAATGTTGCTAGTTTCTCACTGAATTAATAGTATTGAATCAAGGCTAGAATAACTACCTCATCAGCTGTAAGCTATTTTACGCATGCTGCCACATTTTGCATACTACATATCTATATAAAATACGTAGTGATAAATTTAGTCGTAGACATATAAATATTTGCATATTATTGGTGTCAATTCAATTTTCTGTCACAATCAAGCTTGGCACAGATGATTCTGGGTCACCATCATTAGAGACAAGGATTAGAAGATGCTAGCTTAAAACAGGAAAAAATCAAAAGGAAAGTTGCCAATAAATGAGGTTAGTTTTAAAGTTATGACTGTTAAAATTGCTAAGATTTTCTCTGAACTCTTGAGAACCAAAAATTTATGCTTTTCTAATGAAACCAGAGACTCTCAGGTAATAAAGTAGCTCTGGAAACAGAAGGTTTGGGAAAGTGCTGAACATCTCAACATCAACAAAAAAACATGTAGAGCTGAATACTGCCATCTATCTATCCATCTTTCTTTTTCTGGTTGTTGGTGTCTGTGTGCTGGAGGTACTTAAAAAAGGCAGTACAAGAGTTCATTGACTTTGCTCAAAGATGATACCCTGCAGTCCAAACCATTGACTGGTAAAGTGGTTTCAGCTTCAAAACTGAACTACTGTTCTGATCTAATATATTAATCTAGTTGTATCCTATGTTGTAGTGACTGTTTTCTCTAATCTTGTATTGCTGTTACCATAATATACAAAACCACGACTAACAGAATTATACTGTTATATAAATATATATTCTATACATGCTGCTGATGAAAAAAGCCATATATTAAATGGCTCTGGAAACACTGTATTTCTCAAAATTCTGGTCTTTTAATGCAATTGTTCAAATATGTGAATAGTTATATTTTATAGAAATATTAAGATTGGGCATGAATTAGTGATGTCCAGTGACTTAAGATTCAAAACCAACTAGTCATTTGTGGGTGAGGAGTTAGTAGATTACTGAGCATTTGATGCCTGGTGATCAAGATCTCCAAAGGCATCTCAGTCTCCTCTGACCTCTCTCACTCTCTCTTGGATCAAGTTAATCCTTAGCAGACTTGTCACTCACTGTGTTATGCACCAGTTCCACTTCTCCCCTCCTGCCTCTCCAAATTCAGTAAAGAAAAGACTGAGATACCACTTACCTGGTTGCCAAAGCAGACCTTACTGCATAGAATTTTCTTGCAGACCGTCATTTCTTTGCCAATATCCTATATTTCTCCACACACAGACTTACCTTACCAGTGTCTAGATATTACGCTGACAGGATTATTGGCTGTGCCCATGACAATGCAGTGGTAGTGCAGATGAAAGCTGAGCAGAAGTATTCCTGCACAGATGTAATCAGAAAGTAGGAAAACAAATATAATTGAAAGGGAAAGCTGATGTTTAAATTCCAAAACAGTACAAAACCCCCTCTTTGGTTCTGGTGCAATTTGTGCTGAAGAAGAGCAGCCTGTGCCTTGCACTTGTGTGACGTAAGGAGAATAGTGTAGCAACCCTGCTTCTGCATCTGACTGTTCCTGGGGAAGAGGACAGAAAACGAGGCCTTCAGAAGACTATGAGGGAATGTAAATATTGTAACCTGACTGAATCCTCAAGAGGTATGTGGATATTTTAAGAGCCTAAAAAGTGCAGCTGTCCAAGACTGTGTAGGAACCGTGCACAGATCATGAGAATGAGACCAGCAGTTCTAGTTGTTGGTATTTGTATGGGTTTTCAAGCCAGAATAAGTGGGTATATACAAATTTTTGTGTTCTCAGAGGGAGAGAAAAAACTGATGTGGTTCTTTTAGCTAAGAGGAGAAAAGAAAAAGGAAGTGTGAATGGGTAAGCTACTGCAACAGAGAGGGCAATGTTGACTCCCTGGGAAAGCCAAAGTGCCTCACTGCCTAGACAGAAGGGAAACAGGGTGTTATTTCTTGCTGCTCATCACTGTGTGACTTTGCCTTCTTCTTGTATTGAACTGCAACTTGGCTCATCTGACCTGTAGCTGAGCACAAGGAACACAGTGGAATTCACTCTCCTGACTCTCAGGAGACCAGATCAGTCTGGGATATTTCTAGCTGATCCCATATTACACTACGGCATGATTACAGCACAGCAGTAGTACNGCCACGGGAGCAACTCCACCCGGCTCTCCGGGGATCCCCGGAGTGGGGGAAGCTGCATCTGAGGAAAAGGACACTAAAGTTCTTCAGTTGTTTACCCAGGTTTAATAATTTGGGTTTGTTTATTTTTTTTTTCCCTCTTTCTCCCTTTCCCCTTCCCCTTGTGCTTTGCAGGGCACCCTGCGTGTGTTATTAAATAAACAGTTGGTTTTTTTTTTCCACTTTCATCCAAGAGCTTCTGTTGTGGTGGGGGAGGGGGTGTCAGAGGCCTTTGCTGGGGGAGGCTTTTTTATTCAGAGTGCTTCCCACCTGGAAAATTTGTCTCTAACCTGGGACACCCAATGATGTTATTTTCGTGCAGCCACAATAGAAGTACCTACAGACAGGAACAACTTCCCAGAAGTGAGATGCTGAGAAAGGAGCTGCCATTTCTCCATCTATCTGCCCCTACTGTGTTACTTGAATTCCATCTCCAAAGTTCAGGCTGCCATGACAGTTATGCGGCTGCAAATGTCATTGCATTGGTTCCTGGCAAGATTCATTAAAGACAAACACGTATAGAGACAAGTACTTAACTTTTCTTTGTGCCTTGGAAAAAATTTCCTCTGGTATTTAATCTTTTGAGCCTATTTGTGCTTGCTTAATTTCAAAAGGATCTTAAACCTTTTTATATAAAGAGATAAGGATGAGGAAGTAAGTTTTCTGGAAAGAATGAGCTATCTGCAGACATTGTGAAATTCCTGTTGAGTGCAAGCTAGTCACCAAGTTGTTCAAAACCTGATTTCCTGTGGAGACATATTTGCCTTTGCAAAGCTCTTCAGGATGTGAACTGAGCTGATTTAGCTTTGTGAAACCCTCCTGCTCTCAGTTCTTAATCTTGTATGTAAATTGGCCAAACTTATTTTCCTCATAGCTGAGCCAGATTTAAACAGGGGTTCAGAAAGGCTTCTGAAACAAAGTTAGCCTGTTAATGTTGATCACCAAAAGCTTGTCAAGTGCATGGAGTATTGTTTAGACTGCAGATTCATGAATAAGGAAACAGGCTTTTTTGTGAATTTGGGCAGTACTGAGCATAGCAAGATATTCAGTAATGGAGAAGCACACTCAACAGTGCTACATGTACATGAATTTAAGATGATTGTACTGAGGCCAGTAAAATTATAGTAAATTAAGTTATAGGAGATTAAAATTATTTTCCCTAATATATCTGTACTCTGTATGAAGATACTATTGTAATAAATTATTCAGATGTGGCGCTCTTAACCTCTTCTCTAATATATTGAAGTGTTCTGAAAAACACAAGTAGCTGAATGCATATGCAAGGAACCTCGCATCTTGTTTTTTACACACTCGAATCTTAACTAAAAGAAGGGGCAGCAGCACTACAAGTTTGCCCATTAATTTAAATTTAATTTGAAGATTTTCAAATTAATTAATTTTAAAATTAATTAATTAATTAATTAATTTTTTCCTCTAACTCTGGGTGCAGTGCTAACAATCATATAATCATAAAATCCTGGAATGATTTGGGTTAAAGATCATCTCAACTTCCCTGCCATGGACAGGAATGCCATCCATCAGATCCAGTTACCCACAGCCCCATCAAGTGGTCTTGAACACTTCCAGTGATGGGGCATTCACAACTTCTCTGCTCTGCCTCACCCTTTCTCAGTGAAGAATTTCTTCCTAACTATTCTCTGTTAGTTTAAATCCATTTATGCTTGTCCTATTACTGTCTGCCTGTGTGAAACAAGGGACAGTGGTGGAGCTTGTGAAAATAAGGTCTTCCCTAGAAGCTTTCTGGCTTACCTCAGAAGAACACAGGGAGGTTGCATCACTGACTTCATTCCCTGTGTTACAGACTGGGAGGGAGCTCCCTGCTGCTGGATGGACTCACTTTGACACCCCCTTCTGCCAGCTGCCACACTGACTACAACCAAAGGAGAGGACAGGTAGGCTAATGGAAGAACTTTTTATTTTTCTTCTACTGATGCATGTGCAAATGTAGAAGGAATTGTCAAAAGTCTGAATTGTTTTCCTATGTAGTTTCTGTTGTACATACCTATACAGATTGGGAAGAAAATCTCAATCTAGCATTTCATTATCAAGGATCAAATACTTTACTCCTTGTAAAGAACAGGTTGGTTTCCTGTTATGCAGATGTGCCCTGTCTGGGTGACATCCTTTATGGTCTGGCTTCCACTGGAATTTATCTTTAAATAAGATTTTGATATAATGTCTCATACTATCCTGCCATTTAGTAACCGTGGCCAAAAAACGGTTCTGTACTCTCTTGGCAAGATTATAGAGTTTACATTTCCGACTTCTTGGAATCATTATTAAGTTTATGTTTATGTATAGGTACACACAATATATATTTTTATTTAGTCTTTAAACCTTGTAACATGAAGGGGAACTTGTGAAACATGTTTTGGGTGCCTTGCACCCAGACTTATCATAAGCCTGATTGATATAAAGAAGAAAATGAAATATTTTGTAATATCTGCTTGATTAGTGTAGTTATATAAACCAAATAAAGCCAAGGTTAACAGTACACACAGTTCTACAACTGCTTGAAGGAATCAAATGTCTGATACCTTCTCAGCGAAGAGGTAACATACATCTGAAAAGACTTGGATGGACTGGCAGCAGGCAGGTCATACTCATCTGAATAAGCTAGAACAGACTAATTCTTACTTATGGAATAAACAAGCAACGCTTTGGACCCAACTGGTCTTGAGCCACTCGAAATATATATTGAAATGCTGGTGATTTCCTACAGAGTTTAGGGAAGAAAGGAGAGCCCCACTTCTCTCTGGCTCTCCTTATCAAATATCTTGATCTCAGAGACTAAGGTCAAAATCTACAGTCACCAGAGCAAAACAGTGGCATCAGTCTTGACTAATATGTTTTATTATTGCACCTCTCAGTTGTTAAAAGATAGATTGCCTATTAGTAGCACACAAATAAATTAGTGTTTGGTGTCAGTGTCTGTCTCAGAATACTCACATCATGTCGGTACCCAATTACCTAACAGTAAGAGACTCAACACTGCCTTAGAAGCATAACTGGCAGTATAAAAGTAATCATATGTAATTCAACATAATAAGCAAAAGTTTTAGAAGTTCCCTGGGCGTTTTTAAGGCAGTCCGTTTCTTTAGGATTTTCCCCCTTGTGGTTTAATTTTAGCTGATTACAGAGAGGTACTAATAGAAGGGGTCTTTTTTGTTATCATCAGAATAGTCCCAAAAACATTGACCTAATTAATACGTTGCTAAAAATCTAACAGCAAGTGTAACCTTTCATTAGGTCACAATGCTGAATTAGCATACTTTGCTTGTCTATCTATGTAGGTATATGATGCTGTTGTGTTTTAACCCCAGACAGCAGCCCCATGCAGCTGCTCACTCAGTCTCTTTGCAGAGTGTTGGGGGAGAAAATCAGAAGACTAAAAGTGAGTAAACCCATGGGTCGAGATAAAGACACTTTAACAGGCAAAGCAAAAGCTGAAGAGCAAAGCAAAACAAGGAATCCATTCACCACTTGCCACGGGCAGGTGTTCAGCCATCCCCAAGAATGCAGATCTCCATCACCGGTAACTGGTGAAGACAAACATCATCACTCTGAACATCCCTCCCTTCCTTCTCCTTCCCTCAGCTGTATACACTGAGCACAGCACCTCATGGTCTGGGATATCTGTGGTCATTTGGGGTCAGCAGTCCCGGATGTGTCCCCTCCCAACACCTTTGTGCACCCCCAGCCTCCTCACTGGTGGGGTGGGGTGAGAAGTGGAAAAGGCCTTGACTCTGTGTAAGCTCTGCTCAGCAACAGCTCAAATATCCCTGTGTTATCAACACTGTTTCCAGCACAAATCCAAAATATAGCCCCATACCAGCTACTGCGAAGAAAATTAACTCTATCCCAGCCAAAATCAGTACCAGGTGCTCATTTATTAAATTTATCTTCTAGGAAAAGTTAAGAATTCTCTTGTGGAAGCAAATTTACATAATCTATCAGATATTGGTTATATCTTAAATTATTATTCACCATTAACACTTTGCAAGCTTTGTAAGGAGGATTTGCACAGTAGACTGCAAAGAAACAATTGCTTTCAAGAAAATTGCTTATGAATGCTTTATAGGATGAATATGCATGTATCTAGGAAGGGGTTTCAATTTTCCAAAAGAATAATACTAATGGGTATAACACTTTATAATTAGATACTATACATGCTGGTAAGGTTTGGTCTAAAATGTCAATGTTTGTCAAATACACCAAAAGGAAAGACTTTACAATGCTCTGAATAACAAACTTAGCTAGTGCTAGTGTGATAATTTCCCACTCAGTTATTCATAAGAGTACCTCAGAGTAAGTTCATGCAAAACTGATTTGTGAATAAATAATTTGAAATCTGCTAGAAATGATGGTGGTGGAAGATTTTACACAGTAAGTCCTTCTTCCATTTTTTTGGTCATGACAACAATATGCCTGAATCCACTTCTTCCCAGAGTGAGAAGTAAAATACCCAGTTATGTGGGATTTAAAAGAGGCTGTGGTTATTACTGAAAACCAGCCACTTCCAGCATTCTTGATGCAGAGTTAATTTAGTAGGCTGTATTTCAGTATGGATGCCTGAATAAACTGGTCTTGCTGCAGGGGCGTAGCTTAGCAGCTTTACACCTGCATCTGCTAAACATCAGAAATATTAGTTTCTCATTTTCCTTTTGTTTTGGAGAAAGAGTTTTGCAATTACAATATTTTGGCACAGATAATAATGAACTTATGACTTGACTGAAACATATGGCAGCAACGAAAATAATAATAAATAATGTCTTGAACAACTAGCGTTGCTTGAATAAGTCTTACACACATATTTGCTAACTGCAGCTGTTGTAGCTTTATCCACTCTCAATCTGTTTGCGTTGTCCAGATACCTGTAGCATGTCTGCCTAGAAAAAATTTGATTGGTATTTGGATTGAAAGTCTTTGTGAAAGTTCTTCATGTAGGTGTGTTAGTGGTGGGTAGGTTAATAGTGTGACAAATACGGTCTGTTCAGGCAAGATTTTTTTTTTTTTTTTTGTGGAAGGGCAGTGCACATGAGTAAGGAAACTGAGGCAAGCACCCTATCTTTCTGTACTGTGTTGCCATAGGTACAAGGACTGCTCTCTGCTACAGGCTGGATCCAATGTAGGAAGGGCAGGCACAGGGGATCTGCTGCATGGGTAAGGATTTCTTTCTAGAGACACTGGAATTCTTAATGTAGTGTTATACTATGGAAAATTGCCTTTTTTTTTTCTCCGGACTGATTTATGTTTGTATGAAAAGGTGTGCCATGACTTCTTGTTTACTAGAACCACTACTTGACCAAGAAAAAAAAAATCCATTTATCTTTCAAGCATTAAACAGCCTAGGGAAAATATCCAATCCAAATATCCATTTCAGGTTGGATTTTTTTCTTTCCATGTAAATGTAATCACTGATAAAAGATCTTTTAAATTCTTCAAAGGAATGTAATTGTCATTATGCCTCTAACCCACTGGAATGACACTTTGTGAAAGACACCATGCAAAAAGTTTGTGGGTTGCAAGAGAAGGGAATAAATGACTTAAATTGTTAATGGTAGTCAGGGTAGCTGTTACCGTTCCACATGGCTATGTATACCAGTAGCGTGTCTGCACTATTTCCGTTGATATCTTATTGTACCTGGGGGGAAGAAAAATGCCCCCAGGTATTTTGGTCAAAGTAAGGTTCTTCTAGACATTGCCTTACTGAAGGCCTGTACATTAAAGCTGCAGTTTTCCCTTAAAAGTAGTTTAACATCAAAGAGCTTAATTCATAGTCAAAGAGAAAACCAAGGTTTTGATCCCATGCTCATTAAAGCCAGCAGGAGTTTCAATAACGTTTTGAGTAGGAAAGGTTCAGGTTGCGAGTCTACCTTCCCAATGACTTCTTCATTTCAAAAGTCTGTCCCTTTTTTTATTCAGCTAGGAGGTTTCTGTGAAGACTGTTTTTGAATGCTGTCTTTCTTTTAAAGCCTAAAAGAACTCACCCAGCTAGGTCAAACTGCAGTGAAGAGCTTTTCAAATCATGAAACTTGTGGAAAACAAATTAAAACCAGCAAATTTTAAAATGTCTTAATGCCTTGAAACGTGCTAAAGGAAAGCAGTGTGTGAATGATCTCTTGATATAAAGGTATATTCTGAAAGTCACTTTAATGCAATGCTATCTCTCCTTCCTCTGTAACATACTGATCATAATTCAATTCTTCTAAAAGAATTTATCTTTCCATATGACTGCTGTATTAGATAACTTTGTACTTTTATTATTCCAACTGCAGCATCCAACTTGGTGTGAGATGCAATAGTTTTGAGCCAAGACTGTCTTTTCTTATTTAGACATCAGCAGTACTGTGCTGTGCTGCTCCCATTGCTCTAAGGTTAAAGCCTGTTTTGTGAAGGTGGCTTTT
This sequence comes from Pardalotus punctatus, assembly GCA_013400915.1. Taxonomy (NCBI): domain Eukaryota; kingdom Metazoa; phylum Chordata; class Aves; order Passeriformes; family Pardalotidae; genus Pardalotus; species Pardalotus punctatus. The sequence continues at coordinate 434,380 of VZTX01026607.1, read as the reverse complement.
CCATGCTCTTTTGTAATCGTTCTTTTCTTGGTTGTTATGGAGATAAAGCTTATGCAGTCCCTTTTCTGCTTACTTTATCATGCTCCAGGTCCAATAGCACAGTAAACAACCCACTAGGCAACCTATTTATCTATGTCAGTGCTGCAAGTTCAGACCTCTATTATTTAAGCTATGAATCTATTTTCAGCTGTGTTTCTCTGGAATCAATTCAATTTATTGTTTTTTTCCAAATTGCATTAACCTGTGTGGGATTTTAGAAAATATCAGGAAAACTGCTTTGGTAAATAAGTAATTTCCCTAAAATAACAGTGTCAGTTGTCAGCTGAGCTTGTGTCGCAGCTATTAAGTACAACATGACCCAATGCGATATTTTGCATATAAAGTAGTTTATGACACATTAGATCCTTCAGATTATTTTCTCGTGATTGTCAGTGAATTAGAATGTTTCAAATATTTTCTTTTTCTACTATCTGGTTATTTACTTGAAATGTTTGTGACTTAAAAAAAAAAGAAATTAAAGGATGTTACCTTCCTCCTCTGTGTTTCCCACAGAAAAATTAGGTGTGTTTTCTGACCAACTAGTTGCTCAGATTTGTTATATTCCATTAACTCTGAGTAGGTAATTATTTTTAAAGGTGAGGTTTTTTTGTTTGGGTTTTTTTTTTTTTTAAATTTAGATTACGTTAGCCTTGAAAAGTACCTATGGAAGTGCCATGAGCATCTGCAGGGATTCTGAATCCACCTGCGCTTCTTAACTTGCATAAAAATTTCTATGTTAGAAATTACTTGATTCTTGGGTGACACCTCACAGGAGGTGCTCTGCTGTGAACTGGTCTTTCTCACTGAACTGCACCTTCCAACACAGACTGCAGCATCCCACTGTGCCTCCCTTGCTGAAAGGCTCTTCCGTCCTGGGAAAGGCAGCTGGACATGGCCCAGCCTGTGCTGGGCAGTGCTGATATTAAATGATTTTGAGGGGTGTTTGTGATGAAACCATAGCTATCTGCAAGAGAGAAATCAGCTCAAAAACACTGCTTTGGAAGCAGGTTTCTGCTGAGAACCTGGGATATATAAATTCCCTATATTCTCAATTGCATGGGTAAAACTTCTCCTGCACTGAAATTTCTGAACATTTAACTGCATTCATAAATGGCTGGAGAGTCTTTGTTCAAGAAAAAAATAGCATATCTGTCAGCTGTAAAATAAGATACATAAAATATCTTCATGGCTGTATTCTGCTCTTCAGGGACTACGTCAAGCATAAAACATCAACCTTCCTTACTTCCTGAAATTCATTAAATATAAAAGAAATGATCCTAGGAAACGCTTTAGGAAAGATCTCTGCTTATGAAAACATAGTATTAGATCATCTCCTCATAACTCTTGGGAAAAAAGAACAACCTTTTTAGCTCTCTCTTTTGCTCCATTCCTGTAACTTCCATTATGGATTATTCTATTGTGAGACTTAATCCTGTTGATAAAATGACTCCTCTTACTACTGTGCTGACTTGGGTATATTGCATTATGCAGTAATTTTCTTTTAATCCCTATAAAATAAAAGACATGCTAGGACAGCTTTGTTAAACCACCTATCTATTATAGCTTTATTATTCTTCTAGTCAATATCAGCAATGATGATTTTAGAAAACTTTTCCAACACCCCCCATCAATGAACATGCAATATGTTGTCTGCTACTTATAGCATAATTTCTTTTTTTTTCTCTAGAGGAATTTAATACAATTTGTAGGTATTAGTCAGACAGTAAGGAAAACTATCTTTATTTTTAGCATCAATTTTTCAATTTCCTTAATGTCAAGGGAGAGACTTGAGTCTTGGTGTGAGATTTAGTTGAGTAAATCAAGTCTGAATCGAGTGTATTAATGTTTAGGTTTTTATTACAGTCTTGTAGATTTGGGGTGGGGGATGAGTTTAATATTATATTAAAACATTATGTGTGATCATAGATGGTGCAGTGAATCCAGTCCTGCTTTGTTACTGCCACTTCATAAGATTATATAATGGAGGAAGAGGCAGGGGTAAATAACAGACCCATCTAACTTCTTGTGTGTCTTTATACAATAGAGTGGTAGACATACGTGTATCTATATAGGTACTTATGTGGGTACTTCTTTTTATTCCTGAGACATAGTGGGCATGGCACTAATATAATTGTCGGTCCGGGGTTTCTAGGTATCAGTACTTACTTATGCTCCTCTTATGCTCTCCTGCAAAGCACACTTTGGCCTTATCTGGGTGGAAATCCCTCCGAGAGAAGTGGCAGCTGGTCTTTCCACTTGTATGCAAGCCTTGATCCCTCTGCAGAGAGTGGCACTGGCAGAGCTGATGCTGGAGCTGTAAGCATCAGTCTTAGTGATGATGAGAAAACTTGGTCTGTTATATCTGTCCTTTCCTGTGGGCCGGCTCTGTGCCTCCACTTCATCCTCTAGGGAGTCAGCAACTCTTAATAAATATTAGCCTGTAATAAGGCATTATCAGTCAGGGTTCATTGCTGACTGGCAGTGAACCAGAGAAATAAATGCAAGTTGAAGCTGATTGATAATGACTAATCTCAGCACCATCTGTCAGTGGTACATCTGTCCAAACCCTGTGGTTCTGCATCTTGTCTAGCACCACTCTGAATGGGGCTGAGCTGCCAACTTTGCTGCATCTTGGCTTAAGAAAAGAACCCTTTAGGAATGAGCTGCTGTACTGCTAAAAGTTTCCTGCTGTTGCAAGGCAAGTGCATACTATATACAACCGTTTCAGCAAATTCCAGCTTTGTTCTCTATCAACATTCATGCAGAAATATTTCACTGAAATGAATTGCTGTATATTCCATCAGCCTTTTCATATCTTCTAGTCTCCCTGACTGCACAGATTACTCTTGGAGGGAGAAACATATTTCCCATGCATTTAATGTTTTTGGAATCTCATGGAGAGAGAATGTATGATAGCAATGTATACTGTTTAGTCATCTCACTTGGAGGGGTGCATATTTCTCAGGGGTGATTAAGCAATGAATAAATTAGGTTATATCACGTGAATACTAATAAACACTGCCTCATAATTACATATGCATAAAGCAGTGTCTTACAGACAATATTTAAAAAATACTTCAGAATTATACAAAATGTTCTACTTTAATTCTTCAAGATACAAACCCAAGTTACCTTAACACAGACTAGGAAAGAGAAAAATAACTATGTTTAAAATGCTTCTGACAGCTTTCTCATACGCTAAAGTGTCACAAGCTTAAATCTGAATTGCAAAATCTACCAGAAGAAACAAATGTTGTATTACCATCTCTTGTCAGAGCTGATTTTTTAAATCTTACTGATAGACTCATCTACCCAAGCTTTTATTCTGTGGAGGAAGAGCACCTTTTAGCCCTTCTGTTTTTAGAACTCAACCATCTTCTTTTCCTACCCTTTTCCATAAGACAGCAGTGTGGCTGTAGATCAGCGTATGGGGCATTGATGACCTGCGGATATGCAGGGTGCCAGGCTGTGGAGCTCCTCTGAGGACCCCACCAGACTGCAGGGTCATACACCATTTCTGCTCCTGCTTGGTGACAATTGTTGTGTGGTCATGGTGACATGCTGAACAGCTGTATGCAGTACAAAGTCAAAAACCAGAAGAAAGATGCAGGGCTCTTCTCCACAAGCATCCAAAGACATCTTTCTCATTGAGGAAGAAGCATGGGGTCAGCTGCATGATGCTCAAGTTTGGTGTGAATTTGGTAGTCTTGGTACTTGGGAGGAAAAAACCTGCATGTGCACCATGAAAGCGTCATATGAAAGCAAAAGGAAACAACATCCCTGCATTGCTAGATGTCTTCTACCTCCAGTTGCAACAAATGTCATTAACATACATCTACATTTAGCTGTAATGTGAACCTAATTTAGTCAGTTTAGATTACCCAAAAGGGAAAGTTTAATAGGATCCAGCTCTCAGAGAGAAAGTTGGTACTTTTGAATAGATCTCAGTAATTCAAGGTAATCACTTAAAAGTCAAGCCATCCGAGAACACTTGTCCTTCTCTGAATATAAGTCTAGATTAATGAGAGGAAAAGAGTCCTTTTTTTCTAGCTTGGTTCTGGTAAGTGCAAATATTCCAGGACAGCACAGGCACAAGAGAGCTATATGCACATTTATGGGTATCGTGAGATCTTCCATAATTTAACAGAGTTATCAACAAGACTGCTACAGAAAAGGTTATTTTTATGGAAAAAATATTTTTGCTGTTTCAGCACTCTGTCACTTATCCATGAACTTCTTTTTAAACAGGAAAATGTAGTGTTATAATTGATCCTCATGCTGATAATTTAGGGCTGAAACATGAAAACAATAAGACATAATGAGGCTGACCTTAGTAAAAATATTCAAATAAACAAATATGATGTTAAATGTTAAACAGCATTCCATTAATTCCACAGAACTAGCATGGAAACCCTTAAGTGCTTCTGAGCCATAATGATCTTCATAGCGATCAGAAGACAAAAGAACTTTTTTCATTTCATTGTAACTCTTTTTCTCCTTGAGGATTTTTGCAACAGTTCACTTTCTTTCCAAGAAAAAAAAAGACCCTGGTTTTAGTTCAGTTTAAATGTAAACCAGCTCACTGCCATCCTTTCTCACAAACTTTAGTTGTCTTCATGTGAACTAGTCTTTTAGATTCCAGTTTAAGTGAATGAAGGTCTAGGTGTAATTTGTTATATTTGCGTATCTGAGACATCTGTATGAGGCTAAAAAATACAGCACAGAAGCAACAGAATGTCTACGCTGGGGAGTTTGTGTGGCCAGGTTTTAATAGCAGAGGGGGTACAAGGGTGGCTCTGTGAGAAGCTTCCAGAAGCTTCCCCCATGTCCAAAAGTTAGTGCCAGCCAGCTCCAAGATGGACACACCACTGGCCAAGGCTGACCCCATCAGTGCTGTGGTGGTGCCTCTGGGTTTAAACAGTTAAGATGGGGAAAAAATGTGCTGCCCAACAGTTGCGCCAGCTGGAGAAAGAAGGGAGAATAGGTGAGAGGAACAACTGCACAGGCACCCAGGCCAGTGAAGAAGGAAGAAGAGGTGCCTCATGTGCTGGAGAAGAGTTCCCCCTTCAGCCCCTGGTGCAGACCCTGGTGAGTCAGGCTGTCCTTCTGCCCGTGGAGGTCCATGGTGGACCAGAGAACCTGCAGCCCATGGAAAACCACACACTGGAGCAGATGGATGCCCGAAGGAGGCTGTGAGCCTGTGGGAAGCCCATGCTGGAGGCTCCTGGCCAGACCTATGGAGAGAGGAATCCACACTGGAGCAAGTTTGCAGGCAGGATTTGTGATCCCATGGAACACCCATGCTGCCCATGCTGAACCAGTTCCTGAAGAACTACAGCCCATGGGAAAGACCCATATTGCAGAAGTTTGCAGAGGGCTGTCTGCTGTGAGAGGAACCCCACCCCAGAGCAGGGGAAGAGCATGAGGAGTCCTCCCCACTATGAGGCTAAAGCAGCAGAGACAACATGTTAGGAACTGACCTATAAATCCACGGCTAGCCAAGGCCGAGCCCATCAACACCAGTGGTAGCACTGGTGACAGGCTGAAGTAACACTGGGCAGGTTGTTTTGCTTTGTATTATTATTTAGCAATGTGGAAAAAAGGAAATAGATGAACAAAAATGAAAATAAACTGCTTCTCCTAGTTACTTTTTCTCACCCTGTAGCGTGTCTTGCGTGGGTCATCCTGGAAAGTAGTTTTAATAACAGCTTAGGGGAAGTCCTTAAATTACTCCAGCACCAATGAATCCATTTCTCATGAAGACAGATGTGTTCAGGTCCAACTCAACCATCTTGAATCTTTAACTGGTGAACGAAAAATAGAGGAAGATTTGTTATACACTGCAGTTAAAGCAAAATTTTGTGATTCAGCTTCTTTCAGCTGAAAAAAAATCATAATGAATGAAAACAGATCTTTCTGCTTTGGGTGTGATTGCAAAGATGCCCACTTATTTTCTGGGCTTCAATATAAATACGTTACAGTTAAACTGGGATTTCTGAGCTACAGCAGTATATATACATACATCCATACTTCATTTATACACAATTGTGGAAGTCCTAATGAGTCCCCAGAGAGTCTCTGCTACTGACTGTGACCCTGCTGCGTTAAGTGCTCAGATTCGAATAGATGGCTCAGCTCCAAAAATAGGTATTTCTTTCCATGTAAGAGCAGAGGTGATGAGTAGATAAAAGGGAACTAATGGTGTTGTTTACATGCTTTGGTACTTCAAGCATTTGGATTTGTGCCACAGGACAGAAAAAAAACAGCTAAAGAGAAAAGTGGATCTTAGCTGAGATATTCTGGATCCCTACCCACACGTAGAGGGCTGGGGCATTCAACTAAGAGACTCTGCAAAATCAGGAGTGGAGCGTGGTCATCTTCAGGCATGCTTGGTAGCTTTTTCTGGCGCTATCTGACGAAGACTGTGGTTGATTTTTCCCTTGAGACATACATGCTCACCCTTCAGGATTTTTTCCTGTCAAAGCGGACAGAAAAAAACACTGCAAGAAAAAGGCTTGAGCAGTGCAGAACCCAAATGAATCTACTGTAAATTCTATCTTTCCCCCTACCTTCACCACTTCAGATACATATAATTGCTTTTTTTCTCTGCCATGAGTGAGTTTTGGCCTACCATGGGTTGTTTGATGGACCAGACTGGGCGCACAATGAATTAGTTGTGACCTTCATAGATTACAGATTGCATTTCCTTATTCACTGATTTTAAGTTGGAATTCTGTGTCTCCAGATGAGAACGGAGGCAGGTGCACCTGAGGTGATGGTATGCTCGTGTGGACATTAGTATTTCATTTAATTTGGGTTTATGGGAAGATGATAATATTTTGTAGCCCTACTAACCCATGCATAGGCAAGTGATAAAGGTTCTCAAGTGAAACCCTATAGGTACAAGGAAGAGATCTTTTATTTGATTAATCCAACATCTGTCCTACTTCTGTGTTAACTGTTAAGTAAAAGGTCATTAGCGATTAACATGTTAGTCAGCCAGTGGGGAATTAAAAGAATTTGATAACATGAGTCAGGAGAACATTGAAAGGACTGACTGAGATGCTGTCTTTCTTTCTCAGCTCTGGAGCCCAGGCAAGAGATTATCATCTATATCCTGGAATGACCAAGAAACCACCTCTTAAAGAAACTTGTGGAGGATTGAATTTGCATGGGCACTAAATTATTTTAGTCTTAATGCAATATAAATGCTATGTAAATGGATATTGCAGCTGCAATCCTATTAATAGAGTTAGGAGAAGAAAAGAACCATATCTGTGTAGGAAGAACCACAGTATCTTTAGTAGCTAACTCCATCTTATTTTTATTGTGCAAAGCATTACAAATAATATTTAATATTTAATATTATTTCTCATATTTTCCCTATGTATGTAATGTTTCCTTTTCTAAAACCCCTTCCTCTGAATACTGGCTGACAATGATTAAAATCTGTTTAATTAGTATTTTAGCTTAGAGTCTCTGAAGCCCAATGCTATGTAATGCTTCTTGAGCAGATAGAGAGCTCTAGCTCACATTCCAGCAGTGTTAAACTGAGGAGCAGGGAAGGGACAGCTACAGAGGAGTTTCCTCAGCAGCCCCTTCTACATCACATGGGCATAAGGAGACAGCCAGACCAGACTGGGCAGCACAATCAGCGGCTGACACAGGATGCCTACTGTCTGACTGCTGTCAGGGTCCTGTGATGAGAGAGGACGGATGTTATCCTTTCACTGTGTCTGCGCTGTCAGAAAACATCCATCATACCAAGGTGAGTGTCGCTCAAAGTGCATTGCACACTCCCCATCCTTAATATTCTGTGGGTGCAGTCTTCAATTAGGCATGAGATTGATTAGCCAGACAGCAGTAGGAAGGAGCAGAAAGGACCCCAGATTTTTCTGGCTTCAGACCAAATTGTTTTCATCCCTGTAAGGAGTGAACATTAGACACTAATCCCAAATGCTCTTGAATTTGGGGATGTGGGTGTTGAATTTTGAATTGAAATTCCAGCTTTCTTCACTTTAGGGCATTCAGATTCAGCACATTAGGACAAAAGAGGAAGAACTGTCAGTTCTCATCCTTTGAATATTGCACCAAGCTGATAGGGCACATTTGTAACATTCTCTGAGTATATGTACGTTCCCTTCTTTCAACTGACATGGTATAGAAAACTGCAGCACATTTAGGAGAAAGATCTTATATTTGACCAAACTAAATGTATTAAGAAATATTTGGTCTGATTCTGTTTTGGTTTTCTTTTTTTTTTGGGGGGGGGATTTTTTTGTTTTTGTTTTTGTTTTTGTTTTTGTTTTTGTTTTGTTTTGTTTTGTTTTTGTTTTTTTTTTCATTTCCAGATCACACAGGAGCAGTGAAAAATGGGACTCCCAAGAGAGCCTGTGGTCGCCTTAGCCTGTACCCTCCCTTCACCTGCATGATAGTACATGCTGCTGTGTCAGCTCCTGCCACTCTTAAATGAGCATAACATTTGCTCCCATCTATATCTGCAGCAAGCAGATATAATTCCCTGGGGCAGGAACTAGGCAACAGCCCCGCTTTGCATCTATCATGGAGCAAGAGTTGCTGCAGGTACCAACTCGTAGCAGGGCTAAGATGCGTGTGTCTTACCTAGGTTGGTGTTGGCTACTGCAGCCAATACCCTCACTGTAGATGTGAGATGTACCTGAAAGAGCTCAAAATTGCTTGCTTCCTATGGTTTCTGAGACCTGTGCTAGTCAGAATAGAGGAAATTAAATTCTAGTGAAAATTATGTGGCATCCAAGGTGAGTGAATACATGTTCTATTATAACGATGATAATACAGTGAGCATCAGGCTATGAATGGTTTCCTCTCATGGCTATCCACTAAGACTACTGAATCGGGAGATAACTTCAACAGGAGCTCAGGACAATTGTAGCATATTAAAATGAAAGTGGCTTGTTCTGAAAAAATGTATGTAAAAAATACACAGGTGATAGTAGAACTTCAATAACACTATGAGGATAACCCTCACCTCCGGTCGACCTTATGCTATAAGAAAGATACCCAATAAAGCTACATTTAGGTTGCAAAGCAAACCCTGTAAATTACAAAATGCCAGAATTAAGCTTTCTGTGTATTTCTCTGCATTTCTAACTGTTCAGCCCTGGGCTGTCCCTTTGTTGTGTATGAGTTTTGGCAGTTTGACTGAGGATCATCCACAGTTTTTTCTGCAAGACTGTCTCATTCAGTGCCCTGGCTGGACAGCACTCAGTGATTGATTGGCTCCTCAATATTTTTATTTTACCCTCATATTTCAGTACATGCCACATGGACACATTTATTTTATGCTACTCAAACCTTTCCATGTGACAGAATTATAGATGCCCTTGGGGAATTTTTCTGTGGTGTTATTCATTGCAAATTTTATTTTTGCAGTATTTTGTGGTGTGAGGGGTGATATTAGCTGAATTTTTGTATTGAAGAAAGGCAGACAGATTAGGCTTAAAAATAGCCTTTAATTTGGGCAACTAATTTGAGGCACCAAAGACCACACATTTTGTAAACTATTTAGTGCAGAATTATTGGTAGACTGTCTTAATCATAAGACCACTATTTCTCTTACAGAAATCCTGTCTTCCTCAGCACAAGCCTTTCAGCCTCTGTTACAGATGCACTGAGGAACCTTACATCAGAAAATCCCAGACAATGGTCCACCTTGTGCAACTTTTATTCTGAGTGTCTGAGTCCACTGTTTAAGCTCATGAAGAAACTTGGGGATGACAGTAAGTTGACATCTTTCACCTGATCAGAAAAGACTAGAAGTAAAATATGAACATTACACAAAACTCAGCATTAAGTCCAACCTTTGAATGGTTTTGGAAGCTGATCTTAAATGCAGCTGATTTGCAGTATCATTCACTGAAGACAAAGTAGTGTGGGCTCTGTTTGCTCATAAGTAAAGCGATCCAAATATCACAGTTGCAACAGAATCTCCCCAGTCTCCCTGTTGGGAACAGCTGGAGGGAAGCAGGTGGCATTAGGTGTTCAGCAAAAAGCCTTGACCTGATCAGGAAGAAAACTAATGAAAAGTTATTGTCACTCACTCATACTCCTACATCTCCCTACATCGTCTTGGTATTTTTTAGAATAACTGTAGATGCTTCATGGCAGCTGTCACATTGGCCCTTCACCAGACAAGGTGATGGGAAACTAACTGTTATGGCCTTAACTGGTTGCAGGGTTATATTTCTCCTAGCAACTTTTAACCTCAAAGCAGAGAGCTTCATCAGATCATGTCAGTTTATCTTCCTCAAAAATAAAGATAATGAAAGTTTCTACCAAGTCAACACTTTTATTTAATCTGTTTCTTTTTGTGCCTTTACTCCCCCCAGAAAACTGCCTTCCTCACTGTAATACTTAAAGCCTTGGATCTTTCCCACAGATTTTCAGTGCAGGTGCTCACTACCCCAACCTGCTGTCCCTAATAGACTCAGTGTCTCCCTTACCAAGCGCTACCCCACAGCACTGCTCTTGCACACTCAGAGCCTGCTTTCTTGATGAGTCTTTCTGCTTGAGTTCTGTCTCCCTACACGAGCAATGCAAAGCAGCAGGTAAGTTTAACTCAGCATCACCACTCATTCTGTCAATGGTAGTGGTTTCTGTAGCAGTCAACAGAGAGCATTGATGTGTGTCACTTCATTACCTGTTCTTAAATAATGAAATAATTTGCTAAAAATTATGTTTATCTACCAAAGTGCTGGCTAAATTACACAGCTCTTTATACTTATCTCTAGATTTCTGATGTCTGGCTCTTCTAAAGCAAGTTATCTGTTAAAGACAGGAACAATTGACAAGCTCCTGAAAAATACCCTTATTTCCACCAAGCAATTCACACTCCTCTGCCAACACAGCTAATAAAATTAAGGCTGTGAATAAACAGATATATCAAAATTCAAGGAGCCAACTGCCTACCTGGACCTCTCTAAATAAAGACCGGTGTATTTATATGACAACCTCATGAAGTTTCTAATATTCAGAGCATTCACACTGTAAGAAGACTATTCTGTTTCTCATGAATCAATCAAATGACAGATCAAATTGGCAAATGGAATTATCGAGGTGAGCGAAGACACTGCCAAATGTTCAGCTAAACGGGAACATAATTTATAAACCAAAAAATGTGGAGCTTGCCTGCAAACATTACATTCTTTGAATCTGTCCTTACATCTTTTAGGGAATGGTCTCTGCCTTTCAAACAAACAAACAAAAACCAGCCAACCAAACAAAAAGGAAAATATTTGGGGGACAGAGTGTATAAAGAAAAGTAACTAGCTGGGTACAATAATTTACCACCTAATAACTGTTATGATTTTGGAATGTTTAAATCACAATTCTTGCACTGTTAAAAAAGGTTGAACATTTAACGTGCAAAGCTGCATTCTAAAAATATAGCAGTTTTGGACCGTCAAGACAATGATCCATTTTGTGGCATATCCACATCTCAGCCCCGGTGTGATTCTGCAGAGCAATGTGTTTAAATCACTGTAAGTGACAATTGCAGAGTCATCAGGAATCTTTTTCCCCAAAATGTCCTCACAATTATTAGATGATTTGTAGATGTTGTTCTTCTGTAACTGCTTATCTTTCTTAATATCCTGATAAACTGTCAGACGCAATGATAACTAGTGAAAATGTAAATACCATATATGAAAAGTAAACAAGAATCAAGACCTTAAATTTTACTTTTCCTTTTGTTATTTCCTTTCATCCTTGGCTTTTGGTTTTCATTGAATAGTTAAGATATGTTAGCTGCTTGTGGTTAATTCCATTCATAAAGACAAAGAAAATAACTTCCAAATAAAACTGTGGTGAAAATGTTAGGCTAGAAATGTTCCTTATCACATATTCTGATTTTTTACATGGCTCAAATCAGATAATCTGAACCAATAGTCCCCATGCAGGAGTTGTTTTGAAGTAGAATTTTCAATACTAAGAGATACAAGTTTGATTTATAGACTAAAGGTTATTATGCACTCCCCATAATCAGGTTAATTACTGCTACTATTAGATATTGGCAAAATTACTGCCACTATTAGATATTGGCACATTATTTCCATTCTGAATACTTTTAGTTTAAATTTCCAGCCATTCAATATTGACTTGGGCTTTTTTTTTTTTTTCTCGGTTAAATATTTCAGAAACATTTTGAGGAAGTGAATTTTCTTTTGATTATTTAATGAAAAACAGTTTTGGATACCTTTTATAATTCTTTTTTATTCTGACAGTTGTTCTAAAGCTGAATAATAAAAAAAGATCATTCTGGTTCTGGCACAGCAATTAGGCAAAATCCTTTAAGGAAGAAATCCAGGACTTTAAGACAGCCAATGATACACTGGGATAGAAGCTATCTGCCTATGACACTGCTCCAGAATGTGTACACAAGAATCTATTCGTCACTGGACACCAGGATGAAAAATCTGAGAATAAAAAGAAATGCAAGTGCTGTTGACAACATCCAGGAGGACAAAACAGCCTGGAGAGGCTAAGTATGAGATCTGCCACAAATCTTCAGTAATACTGCAGAGAATTTCCCAAGAGGACAGATGGTAGGAAATTCTGCAGTCATATCTGGTTAACCTGAATTCATTTATAAAATCAGTATTACATATCCTTTAAACTGGTTATCACCTTTTCAGTGTTTATCATCTTTGAGAGAACATGATCAGATAAACTGAGAAATCAGACCTGTACTAACTTTATCTGAATCTTTCCCAGGAAAAGAATATATTTCAAATGTCCATTTAATCCCACTCCACAGACATTGTAATTTCTTCTTTTCATTATTGGAAGAAGTAAATGAGAGAGGGAATTTTTTAGAATACATATTTAAAAGTTATTCTAAATTAAATTTATTTTAAAAGGTGTTTTCTCCTATAGAGAACTTAGTTTCAATTTTATGTAACTTAAGAGGGTAAACCCCAAATATGTTTAAAGGCAGAATATTTAATTTCATAACTGAAATGCCTGGATGAATGACAGGTGCTTCTGGATTATGAACATTAAGGAAGAACATTTTTGGCCAGGTGCCTGGCCTTCCTCTGATCTTTTTTTTTTTTTTCTGTGTGTTTTTTTTTGTAGTGGGAGTTGTGTCTTCCTGTCCTAGAAACTCCATATCAGGAATTGTGAAGTCACATATCATGTCATTTTGCCCTTTTTAGTAGATGGTAATGTTTTTGCTTGATGCAGCAGGAGAGTGACTTTCCAGACAATTTTGCAAGTCAGCTGAGTGTCACAGATCTGCAGCATGGGAGTACCTGAAGCTGAAGACCTACACCCCTCACAATAATTCTTAAATCAGCCTCATGTTTTTGGGGATGAAGACTCACTTTTGTGATTCAGATAAGATAGCTTTTACCTGTTTTTGATGCCTGAATTGCTATGGTTGGAGACTTTTCCTGTGCCCTGTGAATCATAGTTGCATATGCAGAAAACTGAATCCGCATTGTGACCTAGTCATAGGTACTGCATGGATATATTGGTTTATCTCATGTTTGCAGAGCAGACTATTAAAAAACCAAAATCCAATTGAAATATGAATCACGTAACAGAATTTGATTAAAAGAGCACTGATCCCACGACCTGTGCTTCCCTCAGAGGAGGGTAATCCAGCTGATTACATCAGTTGTTTTAGTCTAGGCCTGCAAAAGGCCTCCAGTGTCAGTCATAGCACTGTGAGTGGCAACACTTCAGGATTTCCAAAACACACCATGCGGTGCTCTGGGCACTCCTGGGTGGGGTAACCAGGGGTTTGCTCTTGCTCAAACAATATTTCATTGTGGTGAGCAGTCTTAATATGATAATATTTTGAGAGAGCCCTGGAAGAAGAAAACAGCCTGATCTCTCTGATATCATCTGAAAGTCCTGACCTTTATACTATTCACACCTGTGTCACACCTGTGTCATGTGAAGGAAACAGCTTCAACAGGAGGGCCAAAACCAACCTGACTACAGTAACAGCCTGGACACCAGAGAAGTTTTGTGGGAAAGTGGAAAAGGGCTCCCTCATCCCCATGGCTGATGGATGAGTGCTGTGACTGAGTCACTGCTTTGCCCTCCCCACCTGAACTGGCACTCCAGGCGTTGTCAGCTTCCCCATGTGCTTGGAACCCTGTCTGGGGAGGGTGAAGGAAAGGCCACAAGCTCTGAGGGAGTTTGTGTCACCATCTTGGTAAGAACTGAGGAACTTAATTAAAAAATCAGGTGTCTACATATTTCAGGCATTGACAGAGTCAGACACCCTGAGCAGAGGTTTCAGGGATCTATATTTGGACTGCAGTCCAGAAAGGCAGTTTGGTAGGGTATCAGCATGACAAATGTGACAGGCTTATGAAAATCTTCACCTTCTCTCCAGACTGAAAGTTAACAGGGCTTGGAATGAAGGGGAGTGCAGATGTGAGATTCATTCCATGCCATGACTTTGGTCATCTCACTCTCCTACTGGTACCAGAGGAGAATTCACATGCTCTGTGCTTCACCAATTTTTTCTTCAGATGCCATCCTTTCCTTGACACTGCCAGAAAAGCTCTTCCCCCTTCCTATTTCCCTCCCTGAGCCAACAGGCACTTTAAATATACAAGTACAGCTGAAACTTTCATTTAGATTCCTGACGACTGGCACCACAGTTATTATATCCCCTGACTGACAGTTCCTGCTGATTGGTGCCACTCAATTCAGAAAGCAATATCACTTTGATATATCAACCTGGCAACTGCCTGCAGGAAGCTATTCTAGTCCTTCTCTCTGAATTTCACTCTAAGAAATATACTCCTTTCAACATGATTTTTAAGGGAAAAAAAGGCAGAGCATTTAAGAGAGGGGATGGGAAGCTCGTATACCCCCCATAGCCTTAAACAAGAGTACCTTTTTTTCTTATTGAGGAGGTAGTAACTCTACAGGAGACAAAGACCCTAGCAAGAACCTTTACTCCAGCATTTTACACACTTGAAAAATCCAAGTCTTATTCACAGAAAAAGGAAAGGTTTTTAAAAATTTACCACTGACCTATATGTCCTTTATGAAGAATTTGACATGGTGGTGTTTTAAGAATATGTTGTTTGATGTTTCAGCTCAGGCTTTGTTGTGGAGCTAAAAGGTCAAGTAGTCAAGATGTTAAGGGAGCAAACACAGTTGGTAGAGTTGTGCTCAGCAGCACTTCAGCTGGGAGGATTAGGAGAGAGTTCCCAGGGATACTGACAGTACTCAGCTGCTGCCAAGTTAGAGGACAGTCCACTTGCCCAGTGTAGGAATTGGTGAAAAGGAAAGAAAAAAGGACAATGTGTAAAAGTTTATCTCAAAGGTGGAAACTAACAGAACTGGAATACTAGAAAGCAGGCAAATGAATTTTATTTAAACTGTGTAGAAGGAGGGAAATCTGAAATCACTGAGTGGCAGAACCAGAATAGATTCAGATCAAAGTCACTCTATAGTCCCATATATATTACCACTGGTACAAGACCAATCATGTTCTCCTGCTCCTGCTGCCAAAGTGTTTTATATTTTCTGCTGAAAAATGGTAACCTAAGTCATAACCAGCTCTTTCTGGATTTGTTTCTAACATGGTGGTCTCAGGACAGAAATTTGCCCTCTGTTGTGTGGCACAAGAAATAGCTGAACTTAAGTTCCCTATGCAGGCAGCTGGAGCTGGCCTGAGTGGGTACTCAGACATGCACACAAAGACAGTCTTGAGGATCCATCCCTCAGGTTTTCTGCAGGTCCTCCTCTTATTTCCTTTTAATGCTTAAAAGTTTCCCTTCAGTTCTTGGGGAAGAATTGCCTGGCTGCTACTTATTTCTAATAGTATTTTTCCTATTCCTAAGTAACTGCCTTTCATAGAGGTAGGTTATTCTCACAATAGTGATGTGAGCTGGAGCCTGTGGTTCAACCTGAAAGCTCTGGGACCAGATATAGGTCTATGCTGTGAAGCGGTTTCCTAGAATTGCCAATAGCAAGAGCCCAAGGAATTTCCAGAAATGCAGGTGCCTCTTTATGATTTCTTTATCTTCTCTGAATGTGATTGCATTACTTTTGGCTATTGTGTGTATCATCCTTCCATTTAGAGTTATTTTCTTAAGTGTATCTGGAGGGCAGTGGAAGGCTCTTAGTGAAGCAGTATTGCCTGCTTCAGTAATGCTGTATGACAATATTCATTCAATGGTTTATGTAAGAAGGAAGCAGATGTTTTGAACATGTCAGAAATGTAAGAACACTTTATCTTGGTGAACTGCTTCTATCAGTTCCTGCAGATATTTTTCACCTGTGCACATCTCCAAAGAAAAAAAGTATTTAGGAGTAGTGGAGAATTCCTCAGTTCTCAAATGTACTGCTGCTGCAGCAGATGGAGGTCACAGCACCTCTGCGCACTTTGTTATTAATACCATTTTAGATGGAGCGGGTCCCAACACCTATTAGATGAAATCCTATTCATTGAATGCTTAGGTAGAAATATCTATTTTTTAAAGATTGCTGTATAGCTACTAGTTACAGTGATTTAAAGGCCAGTTATTCAACAGTTTTCTCCAAAGATTTGAGCTGATTTCCTTGTAATAACAATGCCACAATTTCTTTATCTTCTGCTATCACCTTTTGGTCCTCTTACTAGGTTGTAACATTTCACACTTTTTCTGTCTGTGTGCATAGAGCCAGAAGAGCAATTAGGCCTCCTGCTTCAGCACACCTATGAAAGGAGATGACATGATGTAAAACAGGATTTTTTAATCTTTCTTTCAAAGCTACTGTTACATGCATGAAACTGTATTTCTGAATGACTTAATTGCCAAGAAGCTAGAATATGAAGTAATTGATGGCCTTCTACATCTGCACACCCTCACATTTACATGCACAAAAATGAGTGAGAAAAATTTAAAGAAGTTTTATTGCCATGGACTATTAAGGCAGCTGCATATAATATTAAATAATATTATATAATATTGAATTTTGGTGTTTGTGCTGGAGCTGGAAGAACATGCAAAATGTTTCTCTCCAATTAGCAGATAAATTGATTACTGAACTACCATTTAAGTGGAGCACTGGAGAATCAGTAGGCTCTGCTCAGGCTACTGGCAACATCGTGCAGCCATCCAGTTTGCTCGGCTGTGCACAGACCCTGAGAGGAGCAGTGCTGGTTCCTTACCTCGTACTCCCCCTACCCACATGACAAAACGCCTGGACCGCACAGTGAAACACATCTCAACCCCCTCCTTATGAACCAGTGAAAGGAATATCGCAATGAAGCTATTGCCTCCTTCCTAAGCACTCAGTCAAGTAAAATTTGCATTTGAAATACTGCTCATTCAGTAGAGCAGAAAACGCCCTCCTACCACAGGACAATATTTTGGATGGTATCAAGAATAGCTTAAAGAGTCTTTTGTGTGAGGAAGAGAATTTTTGGGACTATTTTTATAATTGGATTATCTTTCTTACTTGAAAAACAAAAAGTGTTCCCAATGAAAACAAAAGGATGACAAGGGAAAATATTTCTGGAAAATGTTTCTATTTCTGGTGCTGATTCCTTTTACACCCTCTTTGTTGCAGAAATGCAGCACCTGGTCAAATGGGCTGCTCATACAGCTACCAAGTCCTTCTTGTCTGGCTGTTGAAAGCATTTATCTCAACATGTCAGTCATGGGTCACAACAGAGCAGTGATATTTACAAACTACAGGCTTGTTTTGGCATAAAATGAAGAGGAAAATGCTTTTTTTAATGGGAAAAAAGCTGGAGATGGAAATTACCCCTTGGGTGTGACAGGATCCATGTGTTTCTCACTTAAGTACTCATGGAGATGTCATAGAAGCAGAGTGAGGTGATGAGGCTGCCAATCTCTTTCCCTCCAGCTAGTTATTACTGAGATGTCTCTAAGCTTCATGGAGTTCACAGTGGAACTGTAGATGATGAGAAATCCAGGAAGGTTTAACTGGAGTCCAGTATCCTATGCACTCCTGCATTCACCATTAATGACCTTTCCACTCAAAAGGGTTGACATTTTGTTTGATATTTTTAACCAATAAAAACCTATATCAATAAAGAGTATAATTTTCTTCATTTCCCCCCTCAGCATATTCAATGAAAAAGTATTTACATACTGAGCATAACAGGGAGTTTTCTTTGAGAGGACAAGGCTATGAAATCTCAAGGAATTCTCAGAAATGTGAAACACTTCACAATATGAATCAACAATCTGATTTATAGTGTGTGCAATATGAGCCATATCTGGATGTAAGATGTCATTGTAGATGTCAGTGAAAGAGGAGAACAATGAATGGAAAAGAGCGTGGGAAGGGAGAACTGCAGAACTCAATCCAAGTCTTTTGTAAGTGGACATTAAAGCACTGATTTCACATAAATGATAGATTTCAGCTGAGAAGGACAAAATGAATATAAGGTTTTGACAGACTGGTTTTGTGCAACCTGAGATGCAGTCACTTGTGAAATGTCTTCAGCACTGAGTCAGATGAACTGGTACAAGACCCGCTGCATAAATACTCCACCTGTGTTTCTCTCACAGCAACAAAGAGAGGTGACAGGGCTGCTAAGAATGCGTCAGACCACTGAAGTGCTCTCAGGACAGAACAGCAAATTTATAGATCCTCAACATTTTCTGGTTAACAGTTTTATAGCTAGAGTACCTTCACAGATTCCACTCACAGCTATTTGCAAACTTCATTGTTGATGAGAAATATAATGTAATTTGTATTTTTTTTTCATTTTTAGGAGGGCTGCACTGTTGGCAAGGTTTTCTGAGCTTGCTGTTGTTTTCCTAGAGCTACTCTCTACATTTTCAAATGAAGTATTTTTTCATAATAAGATATGTCAAACTTCATTTTGCAGTGAATCAAAGAGATTGTGCCTGGGGAGAACTTTAGAAACTGAAGCGTGCCTAGAATTAAAATCTGAGGTTAGGCAGATTGTCCTAAAACTCAGAGTAAACAGCAGAGATTCCCAGCAGATGATAAAGGATATGCTCTGTAGAAAATAGTGTGGGATAATTAATAACATTTGATTACTTACTTGTTTTGCTACGTTTCAGTGTTCTGACTTGACAAAGTTCCGTAGACACAATGTGCACATGCTTATGCTTACTTGAGAATACGCATTTCTGGAACCCATCAGAGGCACTACCTGAGCCCAAAATCTGATCTTATTTCTAACACTTAAGAGCCTCAGGGCCTGATTTCTATGCCCTTGAAAGCATCACAAACCCCCTCCCAGATTCTAGAGGCAGTGATGTTAGTGCTTCAGAAGGTGGCAGTCTGTCTCTGAATCACAACTGAAAGTGTGCTTCAAAGTCGAGGGAACCACAGAGGTGGTGAACAGCACACAAATCTAAATACTGCAAAGTGCTAAACACTCAAGAACTGCTCCACTAAAGTACTTACAACGAGTGACCAGTTCCTTCCCGGAAATGGACCCATGAAAATATATGTGTCTGGACTGAGTCAAAGGCTTTGGTACATTGGAAAGCTGGGCTTATGGCTCTTTCTGTGTCACAGAATACGTAGCTGGATTGTTTTCATCAATTCCAGTAAAAGACTGCATAAATGAATTTTTCTGAAGTGGAGTCAGCTTATCTGTTTGTCTCTTTTCATCAGCATACTGGAAAGAAAAGGAAAGAAAACAAGTAACACATCCAGGGTGTTGTGAACCATTGACCTACATTTGAAAATAAAAAACCCAACAAACCAAAAAAAATCAAGTTTATGCAGTGGCTTAGTTTTTCAGTACTCAGATTAAAAATTAAAATCTAGAGAAAATGACCTATATTTGCCTTATGAAGATTGTCCCCATCAGATGTTTCAAGATATGTACTGATAAATAAAGACATTCAAATTCAACACTCACTTTGAACAATTTAACTGCCCTAGATATAGAAAATTCTAGAACTATTTTGTCTCTGTGTATAGCTGTGTGCACACAAATATATAGGCATACATATATGTATATGCTAGTTTCATCTTAGTGTAAGAAATTTTGTCGGACACTGTATGGATGATTCTGAGTGGATATTCAACACCAGCACCTCTACTGAAATTATGAAAACCTGATCACATTAAGAGAAAAAAATCTGTAATTATATTCTAACATTTTTACTATAGCTGTAAAAATTGTGATGTCCCAGGAAAAGGAAATATCATCACTGAAATTTCAGTCTGTGAGAGATGAAAGCTAAATATCTTTAATGATTTGCTGGTTTACAGACATGAATAAGAAGGAAGCTTCTATCCAGTTTATTTTATCACTCAAAACGTGTTTAGAACATATTTTCTATTATCATGATTACCCAGTCATTGTTTCAAAGTGTGTTCCCTTCTCTTCCTATCTAAAACTACTAAAATTGCACCGTATTGAAATATTTTAATCTTTGCTTTTGTATCGGTCTTCTACACTTGAATCCATCAGTCTTAGGATACTTAAAAAATAGCAGACAGGAAAAACTAGTAAGTTATACCCAAGAAAGGGTGAGCTTCCTACCTCCATTCTTCTTACAGCAAGATACTTCCTTTTTTCCATATTTATAGAAAACGTCTGTAGCAAAGATTTCCCTCACCTCAGCTTTTCTTCTGTGTTTCATTCAAGCCAGCCAGCATTCATTACATTTCTGTACACAGCATCAGATTCTTTAAAATAAAACTTATTTTGCAATTATTCTGATTATTTTGGTATTATTACTGGTTTTATAAAGCATTTTTTAAGTATTATAAATATTACGATAATACAAGAAAAAAAGTCCTGTTTATGCTGAGAAAAAAATCCATTAAAAATGTTTTCTTTGAACAATACTACTGCATTAAATTGTCATTGCAGAAATAGAACAGTTTCATATAAACATTTACCTTATAATGTAATAAAAATGATCAAATGCCATAGCAAAATGCATCTGACCGCATATGCAAAATATTTAATATACAAAGGAGGTCTGTAATCCGTTTGTTTTGTTAAACTTGGAGCATAAAATAAAAAACATTCCCTTCTGCATTCTCCTGCTTGCTTTATTTCTTTACAAAGGGAGCATCAGTGCATATGAACAAAACAGTTCCACTCAGTAGGGCACATAGCTCAGAGCATTCTGTCCCATTTTCAGTGACCTGGAAAGCAAGAAGGCTGTTGTGCTGGAAAAAGGGGGAAAAATAAAAAAAGAAGAAAAAAAGATGAAAAGGGAAGAATAAAGAGAGGGAGAGAAGAAAACCAACTTACCAATCTAGCTGTATACAAATAGTACCTTCATCATCAACATAAATTTGAAACCTATCAGTTTCCTTGGAGAAAGTGATTATCAAGGAAATGAAAGCATGGTGCTCCATCTCACCATGGTGTCATTTGGGAAATGTTGAGAAACAACAGTGATAATGAATTTGAAAAGCAACATCTGTGTTACTGTCATAACAAAAATGTAATAAATAAAAGACAAAAAAGTCAGACATCGGAGAAAACAATGGGACAAAACTTCTCACAGGAGAACCCTTATCACATAGGACATGACTGACTGAAGCACTGTTTTACTTCATGTTATTTTTCCTGGGGTGTATTGCACAACATAGTGAGACATTATTCTGGTAATACAAAATCAATTGGAATAAATTCCAGAATTGTCACACAATGATGACAATTCCACACTTCCACACTGAAATATAGAAGACAATAGGGCTTGTTTCCACTGCTGTAACCTGTTCCACAGTCACCCTGTCACTAAACGCTACATGTTGCTTCTTCCCCTTTTATCTTGTAGAATGACCGTGCCACTCACATGGCAAGAATTTAGCCTGCAGGGCAAGATGCTGACATGAAAGAGCATCTGTTTGGTGATAAACAGGATTCATGGGATAAATGGTAATGGAATTTGAGCAGCAGCAAAGTTGGGCAAGGTAGAGATAACAGACCAGAGAAAGATCACTGACCAGGCCTTGTATGGAAACGATAAAAGCTTTGCTGACAGTAGTGATATTTCACATACATAGAGTTTTCTCATGTCACAGAATGTCACAGGCAAAATTTAATGGGGCTGTTTCAGTGGCTATGGGACCAGTGCATGGGTCCTAAGGAACTGCAAGATGTGAAAAAGTGATTAGCCAAATAGAAGAGGAAAAGCTGTTCCTATAGCAAAAGGTCCCTCCAACTAAGGGCCATGATGATGATTTGTTACTGTCTGTTTTTAATGAGTTGGTGGCCAATGGAAAATTCTCAAGCACTGACAGCACAAGCTTGACTCATGCTGTTCTGTAGTGGAAAAATTACAAATGAAAAAGTAAATTTTGAAAAAGGTGAGACTTGCATTTTTGGTCATACTTTCCAAAATTTATGTCCATAATTCAATTATGTATAGAAATTTGAATACTGCTACTTCTAGCTTCCAGATGGCTAAAAGGTTAAATCATTTACATGGAAACATATGTGCAAGCTGGGCACATATTTCAAAACATAAAGCACATTTTTACTTGCAAAATGGGAAAGATGATCTTGGTCTGTCTAAAAATATCCATTGGTGACTGACACCATCACTGTAAGTTATTCTCAATATTATAAATTCAAATATTTGTAGAAATCCTTGCCAATTTGTCTCATATTACAGTCAATGCTTAGGTATTATGGTGGAGTGTGGTTGACACTATCTTCCTGTATCTTCCATCTCAGTTGTAGTCTTACATATAGCTGAGAACTGGCCACTCTTGCTAAAATTATTGACATCAGAATTAGGTGAAAAAAGAACAGTATGACAGACGCATCAGAAGAAATCAGTACAATACAATAGAGCTTGCAAGGACTACGGTATTTTAAATGTAAACTTACAATTGGTCATGTTTGTTTTTAAAACTGATGAAATGTATAACATAATGATATCTCTATCATTTCTCTCATGGAGGTTATTCAGAAATAAGATCAACTTTATATTTAAATTTGTTAACAACTATTCATGCTTTTAAACTGGAGAAAAAGTGGCATATCTATAAACATAACATTCCAAAATAAAATTAGCTTTAAATATTAAAATCAACAGAATTATACCATCAAAAATAAATATCACGGATATGAGACTGCCTCATTCAGAAGAGCTCTGTAAAAATCTAAGACTCAACCATATCAATTAGCTTCTCAATAAAGTGAAAAGCATTGTGATGTGGTTTTAAAATCACGTGAAAGTCAGATACATTGGGAGAAAATGGTGTTGGAATGGTGATGTCTAATATATAAAAACTCTATCCAAAATAACACCAGTCACTACTTAGGAATATTTTACTGCTATGCTGTCATGTGCTTATGGGGAAGAAAAAGGAAGAGGATGAATAATACTGAATTTAAGATGGTGATTTCATTAATGAAGAAGTGGAAATACAGAAGTATAATTTCTGATTAGCATATTATGCAAAAACATTGAAACTATGAAGAAGAATCTTTATAAATGTCTGTACAAAAACCACATAATGATAGCAGCCAAACTGAACCCAAATACATAAATCTCAAGCTAGTACCCGTATTTGTAACTTCAAAATGCAATCAAACAAAGGATGATTATACTGACACACACAGTCTTAAATGACACACAAAAGATGGTAAAAGTTAAAAGTATCATAGCTAAGAGTAAGATGAACATAGCAGCAAATTCTGTTAATAAAATATGTAAGTATCAAAAAATTTCCTAAAATTTGTCACTGGTTATCCTCAATACATTCCAAATTGTGTTGTTTTTCATGAAATTTGAACTGAGTTGTAACATACAGTAACCCACACTCCACTCAGCTCTGCAAAACCACTAGATGTGAGTATTTTGCACATTTAGATCAGCTATAGAAATTAGCAGAATACACAGGAAATCAGTAATAAAAAAATAGTATTAGAAAACGAAATCTTGATAGATTCAAAAGATCAAGCATTAGCTGATATTAAAATATTTCATTGTCAATGTCCTTCATACTCTCCAGAATATTGATTCTTCAGTTTATGTCACTTCAGAAAAAGCCATTATAAGAACACAAATTGTCTTTTGGAAAATAATGATTCTGTCTGGAAATGTTTCATTGTAGACAAATAGAATCATATACCTGAGAAACTTTCAACTTTCCTCTCAATTTTAATTTTCTTCTGTTCCCCTTACATTTTTTATATCTTATACATACATATTTTATATTATTTTCCTTTTTACTCTTCGCATTCACTCCTTTATAAAGCTTTTCTTTTTCTTCATCTTTCACATGCCACACATCACTTTCACACATCTATTATCTTCCTTTGNTGGTTTTTGGACTGAATAATGGCAGCAGAAACCCTTTGACCTGGTGCTCTTCTGGAGAGTGATGGCTCTTGTTTAAGTTACCTCCAACTACCTCTACAGAGAATCACCTAGGGTACGCTCCAGCACTAGTGAGCACCTTGATGATGCCTCAGGGCTGTTACAGAAAGTTGCATGAAGTATTTTCAGAGCCGTAAAATAAATAGGAGGACAGCCTTTCAGCACATGCTTGCAAGGACTAGGGGTGCTACAGAGGGATCCTTCATGCAAGCTGTCCAGACTGAGCTGGCAGAGGGAGAGACAAATGAGGGTGGTTATAAAGATAAATGTCCTTTGGAGCATGTTTTCCTCTCATGCCAACTGTGCGACTTGTAACATAGCCCAGAATTACCTCATGAGCAAGGCAGAATGAATATTGAAGCAGTTTATCCTGAAGGATCCTGACAAGGATGATCTAGAAAACCACAGAATACTGCGAAATTTGCTGTGAATGAGTAAATAGGTCCTCAAAGTGTGTTAACACTGTGAACAGTCAGGAAAGACAGTGCTGTGAATAAATACCTGAAGTCATCTAAATCTCCCACAGCACTTCAGTAAGTTCATTACTTTTCAAGTAATCATCACTTCAATAGGTGTGTGAATTTTTAACTTGAGAAGTATTTATCTTGAGAAGGCCACCACANCCCCTCCCCTTCCCCCTTCTTCTTTCTTCTTTTATCTTCTTTTTTTTCCAATTTTTTGGTATTCTTTCTTCAGTTTTTCTCATCTTTCTTCTTCTCCATCTGTTTTGTACAAGATGTTGAAACAAATCTTAATATGTACTAATGTGTATTCCCCAATGCATTTAAAATTTACCAAAGGTGAAGCAGGAAGAGTGGGCTGAGGAGAAGAAAGAGCATATCTCAGTGCTGCTTCCAGGTTGAGCTCATTTCAATAGTCAGCTGCGCTAAGTCATGTGTCATTTGTTGGGAAAAAAGCAAGAAATGCAGACAGAGTTTAATATTTTTTTCATAAAGTAAGGCTGAAATTCTACAGAACCTCTCAGACTCCCAGCAGAGCTGCTGGGTCACTGTGATATTTTCTGAAACACAGTCACTACCTGTACCTGAAGATTCATTTCTAAATTAAGACTAAAACCAGTGGCATATTTTTTTCCATGAATGAAGCTGGGAGCAGAGCAGTCATGTTCACTAAATAGTAGATCTGCTGTTTTGACTCCCCCAAAATTCACAAAACTATGTAAATAGCTCAGTCCCTTGTATCAGGGATCAAAGCTCCATGAGGATGAGGCTCTTGGTGCAGCCAGTGCTGGAAGATGAAGAAGCTGAGGGGAGAAGCTCTGGTGTACAGCAGGATGCTGGGCGCACGTCATGGGGCTCATTGGTTTTGGGCCAGCTGAGTAGGATCTTTTGGGTGTGATAGAAGGGGCTGCCCTTGGAGCCCAAGGCAGAGGAGGCAGAGGCCACCACTGGCCTTGTACAGAAAGGTTCCTCCTCTGATGCCATGGGGGAAGGGAAGGCAACTGCTCTGTTAGAATGGAAGGGAAAAGAGAATATGATGCTGTGAAAACTGTGGCTACCCTTGTTTATGCTTCAGTCCTCAACTCTTAAATGAGATAACACCTCTCGGAAGCCTCTGAGGAGAAAGCTGCTACTCATTAATATCTGCTCAGACACTACAGTAGTGAAGGTCATATAACTAAATATAGCCCCAGCTCCTAATGTGAGTGAGACACCGTCTTCATGTGAATGAAGAAGGATGTCAAACTCCACCCCTTCCTCTCCATTGTAGTTTCCCTCCTGCATGAAAATTTCCCTTGAGGGTCCTTTCATCCTTCTTTTTTCTCTAGTGGTGTAAAATTATCTTCTGCCCCTCTGAACACCAAGATACCAGCTTCTTCCCAGTGAAGGACAGAAGGAGGCAGCCCTTTTCTAAAAATCAAGTTATAATGGACAGGGTGGGTTCCTTCTGTGGGTTACTGGCTGAATTGTTTTAGTGACTTCTCTACTGAAAGGAAAGCTCTGAATATATGTGTCAAAATAAAGCTCATCAGATTCCAGTCCCACTCCTTATTTTCTCAGCCTCCTGGAATATTGCTGGCAGGCTACTGAGTGAGGTTCCACAATGCAGAGCTCAGGCATGTGGGACAGCCCCGTTGCACAGACAGAAGCACTGGCTGCCAGATGGGGATCCAGGAGCTAGATTTGACAAGAGGTAGAGTTTCCAGATAGGTTTAACTGCCATCCATCCCGAGTGAGCCCTGTCCCTGTTCACAGGTGGGTATCTTTGATCTGTAGCACCTGTCGAGCAGGATTCCCAGCACACTGGCAAGAATTTGACAAGTTTTGGATAGAAACCTTCCTGATGGTCCAAGTTCCTTCAAATTACTGTGTGTGTTTTGGCTGAAGTTTGATTAATTAGAACCCTCGTCACAAAAAATTTTGGTGTCAACTACAGCCTTAGTCTAAGAGGTGTCTGTCACTGAAATCCAAATAGAAAAGAATTCTGTTCTCTGGGCAGGATGGGATTCCTGGTAGTTCCCACTCCCACAGTCTGTCCTCCTATGAAGAACCAGAGAGAGGGTATGCCACAGTGTGGGAAGGGATTTGACCTCCTCTCACTCTTCCACAATAGGATAATTTCCGGTCCTGCACATATAAGGATCTGGATCTGCATTTATAATTACGTTTAGATTATTGTTACTATATAATGTGTGAGCTCTGAGTAATTTATATATTTTTTTGTCACTGCTTTCCTGAACCTGCTACCTGGTTCACAAAGACTGAATCATAAAACAATCATAAAAAAGACAGGTCCTTAGACAAGAATAGGTGCTGAACAGGACTCAAATTTCAGCACAGTGCCTGTTATTTAACCATCATTTTCACATTCCTGTTTTCACAGTTTCTACCAGTATGTTTTCTACTTGCAGTCTGTTTCCTACCCTGAGAGATCAAATGAATAATTGCCAAAACTGTTGTCTTGTGAAGAGTTCCTTCTTCAAAGCTGTTTCTGCTTACTTTGCAGAGTAACAGAAGGAAAAGAGAGTCAATGCAACCTTGTCTTAAATTTTGTACTGAGTACCAGTACCCATGCATTGAAGTACTTTTCTTCAGAAAGCTGTGTTCTGTTGTTTTGCTTGGGTTGAGTTATGATTTTTTGTATTTATTTGTTAATAATAGACTCTATGTATGAATAATTCTAGGAGTTTAAAATATCTCCATCAGACTACAGTATGTGATTCAGATTGTAGCAAATACTTGACTTACTGGAATTATTATTGTATCATCATTGGTACATTCCATATAGACCTGAGAATATCTTTCATAATAACCTCTCTCTTTCACTTTCTGTAAGAAAAACTAACCAAGTTTTTTGCTTCTGCACTGTCTGGAGGGATGATTCCATATAGCATTTTTGCTAATGCAGTGATTTTGATAGAACAAGCTTTGACAAGTAGGCGGTGTACGGAAAAGCTGGGGAAATGTTTTCAAATGACCCATATGTATGAAAAAGATTGCTTCAACCACAGCTTCTACTTTTTCACGCAATATTTTAAGATGTTTTCAGAGAGTTCCAGTAATCTACTTCATGTACAGACAATGGATCTCAAAAGGAGCCTCTACTTATTTAAGATGTTGGTGAAGATTTCTATATTAGTACCTAACAGAATTGGCAAATCAGTAATTTTCTCCTATGTTCTCTGTTACACTGCAAAATGGATTAATTGAGAAATCTTAGGCACTTACCATGTTTTAACACAAAACCATGTGTATATCACTGTAGTTAAGTCTTGTCAAGGAAGAATGAATGAAACATCTAAGCAAACTGAAATTTAAAACAATTAAACAATTGATGTTTTCTGATTATCTTAACGTAAAAAAAGAGTCACTTTGATTCTCCTTGACACCTGTTTAATGAAGAGGAGCTCTACAACTTTCATGGAAACAAATCTTCCATCCAATCAGATGTGCCTTAACTCCTAATTATCCATTAAGCTGGCCAAAACTTCCATCCAATTATCCAGCTTCCTGGCTAACACTTAGTGTTTCTTTCTTTTTTTTCACTAGCACTTTTATAGACTCAAATAGATTCTTCCCTCAACTTATTTCCGAAAGACTTTTTTACATTCAGGAAAAATAGTGGTTGCAGTAGCTGAGAATAGGAAGTATATTTGACTGTCAGAAGCATATAGCTGGCAGCTGAGTGAAGCATATGTCACTTTTTCTTTCAACTGATTCACACTAGATTTCAAAGAGCGCTACAAATCCTGAGCCTTTGAGACCACGGAGAGAAAGAACAGTTACACACCACCTCCTTTTCTATTTCTCCATTGGCTCCCCTATCTTTGTTGAATTGAGTGCCAGCATCCTGTCTTCACTATTAGTATTCATCTCAGCCTATGTCTTCTGCTAAGCTCTTCCTGAGAATTCACTCTCAAACTGATAATTATAACAAAATCCATCTTAAACTTTTAAAACAAGAAATCTTGCTGCTCATGCTGCGCCCTGAGACACTCACAATAAATATCATAAAGCAGCTCTATTAATTGACTCAGAAGAACTTTTCCCAAAATTTGTTTGCCAATATAACTGCAGTAAACTTAGAGGTCTGTTCAGCAGAAATATTCTCATTCCTTCTTAGCCTGTTTGGAACTGCTTTTATAATGAGCCTAACATAGTGGGGTCACGGTTACTGAGTGACATGTCCTCGTCCTTGTCTATGGATAGACATGAGAGACAGATCAGTTGTCTAAATAATCTAGAGACATCTGTAATGTTAAGTATCTGTGATGTAAGCATAAGGCTCCAAGGGTGGAGATCCCACAGCTCTCTCTGTGATCTGTGTTTGAACATTTTCACGGTAAAAATTGTTCACTTGATGAAAGATTCAAAGAATTTCCTACATTGCAGCCTTGTGACTTGTGTCTCTCATCCTTTCATAGTGTAGCCCTTGATTTTAGTTTGTCCTTCTCTGTACTGTCACATTAAACAAGTTTTTCTAAGATATCCTAAAATCTTTTCCTCTCTGAATGGGTCTCTCAGCCTCTCCTCATACATTATGAGTTTTGGTCCCTTATCATCTTGGAAGCCTTCCCCAGCCATGGTCCAGTGTGTCCATGTCATTGTTGTTGTGAAGAGAAATTATATGTACTCCAGATGTGGTCTTACAAGTGCCACACGGAGGGAGAGGAAAAACCACCTAGCCTAACCTGACGGCTACACTCAGTTGAGATGCACTAATGTCTCATGTTCAATTTGTTGTTGACTGAGTCCCCCCATGTTGATATGTTTTGATATGTTTCTTTTTTATTTTATTTTATTTTAAATTTTTTTTTCTTTTGGCCAAGCTGCTTTTAAGGCAGTCAACCCCCAATCTGTGCTGCTGGGGTAATGAGGTCCTTGGTGCAGTACTTTGCACTTGCTGCAAAATATCACATTTTACTGATGTTAACTGTCTTTTACTACACTGAAACTGAATTTCTTCATGTGGGGAGGGGATCGTTACTGCCTCTTCACTCTGGAAAATGCAAACAATATCTGTAACAGTAGATAGATAGATAGATAGACACCAAAATGAAGTGGTGCAAGCTTTGCAAAATACTAGCTGATTACCTCAGAAAACCAGTAATTGCATTTCCCAGCCTGGTAAACTCATGGGTAGGGTTACCTTGAAATGAAGGTTTTCATTAGCTAACCAACAGGAAGAAATACTTTCAGGGTGGCCTATTGAATATGTTTGGCTCCTTCTTTCAACCTCCTTCACCCTACTCTCTTGAAAGATTTTAGTTGCAAAGTAAAGTTGCCAGGAAAGAAATGGTGATCATAACAAACACCTAATAAAAAAGCAGAGACAGACAGAAAGAAGAAAGTACAGAAGCTGCAGCATTTCAGTGAAGGCATTCTTACACAAAATTTGGTACAAAGTTGATAAGACATGCTGCCAAATTTTATTATACTCAACATCACAAATCCTACTCTGGTCTCTGTGGTTATGAGACATTTGGTCACAACCAAGATTTCTCCTACTCTCAATAGGAGAAAGCTATGGTAGCTTTGGATGCAAACTGGTGGATCTGCCTCAGAAAGGAGTTGGTGAGCACAAAGCTTGTGTGACATCTCCATTTGATACGTTGCCCATAATAAGGAATAAAAAAGCCTCTCAAGTGCTATTACAAAGACATGATCCACAGTTTTATAGAATCATAGGATGGTTGGGGTTGGAAGGGGCCTTAAAAATCGCCACCTCCAACCAGTCTGCCATGGACTGGGGCACTTACCACTAGAGCAGATTACTCAAGTCAACAGGTGGTTTGTTCTGTAGCCCTAAGACACCAACATGTGCAAATGAAAAGTGCCAACATAGCATTACAAGATACTAGGCAGAGATATCTATGCACTGAAAGTCAGTAATAAATCTAATAATAAATTCTTCCAATTTTTCACTATCTGTTTCCCTAATATTACATATTCATAACTAATTCTCAAGGAGTTATGATTGTGCTTTCCTTGTTGCTTGTCCTGGATTTTAGCCAAATTCAAAACCTATAAGCAGGATAGGCCCTGAAATGCAGACCTGTGAGTCATTCCTTATATAATAGAAATTTAGGCTGAAAAGGCTTATACAAAACATTTATATAATGCTTTTCTTAGGAAAAATATCAAAATACACAAGAGTTCTGTTTAAAAATTCTAGACACAAAAACAGATGTTGATGTAAGGGTAAGTTGCATTCAGTAAAAGGCGTTTCCTTCATTGAAGCATCATATAATGTCACTCAAAATTTGCTGGTATTTTTATTCCTCAAATAATTAATGCTGTAGATCAGGCTCTTCTCCCCAGTGTAACTCCCGTTATGCCTTATTCCAAAATATTTAACTTAGCACAAGTTCCATAAAAGTGTATTTCTTAAAGTCCATGACTTAGGTTTAATTTCTCAGGCATGAGTAAAAGTTCTGATTGAAAGCAGAGGAATAGGACCATCTTTTGAAAATATGTTGGCAATTTTTGTTTTAATAGAGAATAAATATTCTGAAGTTCAGATGGCATGAATCAAAGCACTCATTCTGAGGAAAAATTACATGATTTAGAAACTAGCAGGAAAATTGACAGAAACATTCTGACAGTGTATTTAAACTTTTATCTAGTTTGGGAGTGATGATGAATAGGAAAGAGGTGAAGGGAAGGAAGAAGAAGGAAAAAGAGTCTAGGAGATTTGGTAGTTTGTCTTTAAGTGGTCTGAATTTTAAAGTACATAGAACGCAGTTACTGCTGATTTAAAAAAAAAGGCCTCCTTTTCAGTGTTTCACTTGGATTAGAGAAGATTTACTCAGCCACACTATTCCCCAATGAAGAAAACTGAAAATTATTTCAACTGCCCAAGCTCCAGAGAAACATAAGAAACACAGAACCATGATGCTGCAGATTTGGCACTTTCAAAAAGCTTTCTTTTAATTGAATTTGAAACTGCACTTAGAATCTGAGAGAGCAGTGGAAGCCATCTGAGAGATACTTATAATTTCCTGATCCTGTGGACTACATTAAACTGGTTCAGCAAGTCACAAATTACAGTATCTTTTGTCCCAACTACTAGCAACAGCCAGAGAAATCGATAAATCCTTGTTCAGGTTGGAAAATTATGAGAGACTTTCTTTAGAATTATATTCTTTCAGCAGCAATCACTCCATCCAGCATAGAAAATGTGAGCACAACCACACTGAAAGGACACTATCACTTCTGCATCCTAAATTCAAAATAAAGGAATGTCAACTGTGTTGTTATGTCTCTTTTTATTTTTGAGCAGCCTCTACAAAATCATGCAACATTTCCAAACACATGCACGTACTTGACATGCCATCCAGCAGAAAATCACAGGCAACTTACAGCCATTGACTCAGAGACCTAAATGTGTCACGAGATTGAGCACAGAGACTTCCTAAACAAGGCTGAAGAGGTGTGTGTCTAAAGCCATCTCTGTCTCTTAGTCATAGATGTCTGTGCAGCTCTGAAACACACAGCTCTGCAGAGCTTGAAATGCCTGCAAGCACATGGGCTACTATCACTCCTTTTCTTAAAAACAAATTTTTAAAAAGTTGTGCAGAAAAAAAGAATTTTGGGTAGAAAAGCAGGGGAAAATGGACAGAAGAAGAGGTAGTATGATCTTCCATCACTTATGACTCAATCCACAGAAATGTGAGACATAGCTTTTATGATGACTTCAGGCTACAGAAAAATAGCAATAAGTAGCTACTTAGAAGCCATGGAATGAAATCAGAGGATTCAATGGCTGATTTGGTAATTACCTGGTCATTATTTGGTCCTATCTGTATTACAATTTTTTTTTCCCAGTATGAACATGACCATGCTCCTGATTCACAGAATTATTTAGATTGGATTTCACCTTTTGAGACCATACTCACAATCTAGAACAAAACCTGCATATCTTGACCCTGGGACTTCAGTGCACAGAACTGCGTTGTAGGCCATCATATTCCTGGCTGTGATACTTAGCAAAGTCACATTCTGCACAAAAAGACCTGGAAACAAAAGCAATAAACTTAATGAAGTAGGTATTTCCACAAGAAGCTTGACACATTGAGGGCCTCCTGGTTATTATTGTTTCAGTTAATGTTCATACATGCATTTCACTGTAGCTTTCTTCTGATGATTGGTCTGTCATAACAGACTATAATTGGATTCATAGTGATTACAAATTTTCCATGACCACCTTTCAATCAATCTCTTCAAAAAGAAAAGTATCTTTTTCTTGTTCCACTTAGGAGAGACCTGAATTTTAACAAGGGAAACTGTAGACATTTTATCTATCGTTAACAATAGATGTTTTCATTTTAAAACTCATGTTGACTACAAGTGTTTCTTTGGTTAACAAAATTAAAAACTGGGACTTATATGATAACTACCTAGTTATATCTATATCACTTATTAAGAGTAGTTCCTTAATAACTGCTTTTGCCCCTAAGCACTTCTCTCTGGTTTATGAATAAGAAAATTAATCATAGCTAAAGGACTGAAATGGGGCTCAAAATGGCAGCTGCATTTTACAATAACAAAAGGACCAGTCACTTCAGTGAGAGCCAGCTTACCTTATGGGATGTAAAAGAAGAGGGTAAACACAGCAGTTCAACCCCAAGTACAGGACTAAGCTCCAGATTAAGACTGAAAATTAGGGCCTCAATTAATTTTCTTAATATATGTGTCCAGGACCAAATGAACTGCAGGTATGATAAAGGAGGAAAAGGTTCCATGTGCCTTCCTGGACTATCAGCTGGAAGTGAGATCAGGCAATTTACCATCAGAATTGGTTTAAAATAAAAGAATTCTATTTTAGAATCTCCATTTAATTTTAAGAAAATATAACTACTTCATAATTGATTGCTTTCAGTATTTCTTACATACTTGGAGGAAGTTTGACTTGCATTTCTAAAGTTTTGATCCAATCCTTTCCAAGCAGATGGAAGGATTTTCTATAGCTAGTTTTTGAATATCTGAACTATAGCTACCGATTTGTATATTATTATTGTCAGATGTTCTGACTGTGATAGAATAAACTTAGAAATATCTACTGTAACAATAAAAAGAAGAAAGCAAAACATGTCTCCTATATAAAGAGCTTACTGTTCTTTCACCATGATAACTATTATCTGTTTTATTCAAATTCATAATCAGTAGCATTGAAGGCTAACTGACTGTAGACCAAAGATGACTAAACCACAAAGTATATTAGGTATGAAGTTATTAAAAAATCCTAGAAATGTAACATATCTCCAAGATTGAAGTCTTTGAAGCCAAATTGGTTCTTTGCTCTCTAACATATACCTTCAGCTGTACTGAACAGGATCCATACAAACTGTGCACTACATACAGTTAATCATTATTCTAAAGATTACTAAAATAAAGCATAATCAAATAATATCAACCAGCAGCAGCAGCAGCAGCAAATAAACCCATTTCCACAGCAGGATGCTGCAAATGTTTCAGAGAATAAAGAATGTTTCTGTTATAGACCAAATGGGTACTATTGTGCTGTACTAGCCAGGTTGAAATTAGCTTTCCCTTTTTCATCTCCTTCACAACCTACAGAAAACCATCTAATACACCAAGATTTCCATGTCATGGTAGATGTCTGAGAACTTTCCATCCAAAAAAGCCTTAACATAAATCAGAAGTGCAGTTCATATTGAGCAATCTCTTCTCCTCCATTGATTTTGTACTGTTCGAACACATAAATTTTGGCTAAAACCAAAAACAAATAGCAGAGAGTGTTTCTTATGATTTCCTTTTTGTTCTTTTTTCTTAATGGAGAAATCAAAATATTTTTTGTAAGAATAAGCTTCCCATAACTTGCGCTGAGTTGTCTTTTTTTTTAAAATGTTTTGTAAAGGTCAATGAGACAAAGACAGGACCATGGCTTACCATCTATCAAATTAAAATACTGCAAAATCCTACAGTTTCTGAGTTTCTCAAAGACTGAAAAATTACATTTAGTTTTCCTCAGGCTTTTTTATAACAACAAAGAACAATTTTCACAGGACATATCTAGCCATTCCAATTATCTTTGTTAGCATATATACATAGAAACGTGTGTTTATTTAAAAAAAATTTTTTTCTTTGATTTAGCGTATTTTAATAACCTGGTGTGAAACCTGCAAGCTTGTTTTGTTTGTTTTGCTGAAGAAAACTCTCCAAATGCCTATAGAAAAATAAGGAAATACTCCTTCTGAATACTGCTACTACTAAGAATATAAGAAGAAGCTGGATCACATTTTAAAGACAAGGATCATTGTAGTGCATCATTCACAGTTTGACGAAAGCAGCTTTGGTGTTCACTCAACCTTGCTTCTTGAGTTACATCACTTGTAGACATAATGGTGGGAAATTACAAGCTCTCAGCGTACCCACCTTACAGTTAGGTTTTCTCCTAGCTGTTTTGCAACACCTACCTTGTGTATCCTTACTAATTTTGAAGACAAACTTTTACTTCCTAAGACTCCATGAGAAAACCAATGATCCAGTTTGGAAATTTGGAGCTGGGTCAGTTAAACTGTATCACTTAATGAAATCTAAGCAATTATACTATTCTGAATTCCAAAGTATCAAAAAATGTTCTATGAAAGACTTCACTGAAATTCTTACCAATAGTCTAAAAATAGTTCTATCCATAGAACTAACTCTGCATAATTTTTGTATTGCCACAAAATTTACCGTTAAAGTTTTCAGAAATCCTGTTTTAACACTTAAACCTAGATTAATTTGCACTGGATTCCCACTCTTACTAAAATTATTCTGTGTTTGTTATATTGCTGGCTAATATGTATGAGTAGTTCAAATTTATAAGCGCCAATTAATAGCAGTATTTTTTTGTCACTAACACACTTGCTACAAGTGATTTCCTGGCATTGATATGCAGCACATATGCTTCTTCTAAGAATAACTAAGAAACAATCTGCCTAGAAATTATCTACCCCTGGCTCTGTAAAGCACTATTCAACTATTACCAAAACTGACAGCTGGTTCTAGACTATTTACAAAAAAACCCAAACCCCACTATTTTCATTACTGTTGCTGTTATCATGCAGACACTTAAAAGAATGCAAATTCTATCAAAGAACCAGCTTAGCATAACCATTCCTGTAATGAAATGTTATCTACCTAAATAATTTTATGCAAACTACATGATGAAACTGTATTACAAACCCAGTACTTTTATCCATTGCTGACTTTATGAATAAGTAACTTGTACTCATCTCTCACATACATGCTTTACAACAAAAAAGCCATCTGCCATCCATCACAAAAGACTGTCATATATTTTTGGACCCATACTGATATACAGGTGTTTACCCACCATTAAATTGGCTTCCACATTTTGTACCCATATTGTGGGCCTTGTTAAATATTTGCTACCTTATCTAAAGTACCCAATTTTCCACCAGATAACTTCTCTAATGACTAAATGTCAGCCTCTGGATCTGCATATGCACCAATAATATCATTATCATCATCATATCAGCCTGCTGCCTTCTAGCAAGTCACAAAAACTGTACTTTGCCTCTGGAGACCCCAGTTAATTTTAATTCTCTAGTTACAATGTAAGACAATCCACTTGAATTCCAATTTTGTACTTTCAAAGGAATGAGGCTGAAAAACATGTCTTTTCCTTTCTCCCATTTGTACCTCAAAATAAAATAGAATTTATTGGACCAGGGAGACAAATAGAAAACTTTTACGTAACACAATGCCCATGTCAGATGTAAGCATCTTGCAACTGAGTCCCAATTCCAGGGATAGTTATACTAAAGAAAACCACTTCCACAGGAGCAACAAAGAGACATTTACTTTATACATACTCCACTGCTCAGGAGATTTTCTGAAGACGCAAATTCTAATCTGTTCCCAAAAACAGGCAAAGGAGAATGTGAGCACATGTTTCTGCCACCCTACATAAACATACAGAGAAGCAGACAAAAAAGGCAAAAGAAAGGAGCAGGTAAAGCTGTCTGTGTTTGTGTTTGACATGAAATGGGACTTATGTGGCTTAGCAGGGAAATTGTTCCTCTTGTCTGTTAAGGGTCAAAGCATGGGGCTTGGCTGCTTTAGATGGCAATTCAGAGCATTTTACAGAGGCACCTAATCTAAATCACACTCTCTCCTCTTGCTATATAAACCTAAATTAAGCGTGTAAAGTAATACTGCCCTTAGCTGGGCTATATTGGGTCGTATGAGAACTTTGGAGGGCAAAGCAGCAAATAAAGAGAATACTTGCACACATAATATCTCTTGTCTCTTCCTCTACCATTTTTTTTCTAAAAAGGTATTGTCAATAGATATTTAGCCCCTCTCTTCTTCAAATCAATCTTCTGCTGTGGTACGTCTCACATCACCTGAGGAAATTATTTTTTGCATAAATTCTCTTGATAAAGATGATCTTCAAACCAGAACAGAGGATCTATTTCTTTGTCTGTTGGAATTGCTTGCATTATTCATAGAAAAAATACACAAAAGGTGTGACCCAATTTAAATATCTAGAAGCTATTAATATTCATTTAAGTCATCATCCTAAGCTCCCTTCATCACTAGAGTCCTTCAGAATGACCACTACATTGGATGCTTGGGGGAAGACTCGTCAGAATCCAGGTGTCTGCTGTCACTTTTGGCACTTCAGATTAGCAGGATGCATATCCCATGGGAACGGGTGTCCCACCTATCTTGCATCCCATCTGACAAGAACTTGCAGATATTTGGAACTCAAGAGGCTCAAGATAACAATTTTGGGGAAACTGATTCTTCAATTTTGCTGACAATAAGATGAATTGCCTGATAAAGAGACCTGTTTCCATTGATTATAAAATAAACCTGTGATAATCTGCTTTGAGCTAGATGCCTAACTCTTAGATATCTCAGTGAGAGCAAAAGAATCTCAGCTTCATGAAGCTTTGGTATTAAATCATGAGGTCAAATGAGCATAAAGAAATGTTGCACTGTGATTTTATATATACTACTAGCAGAAAGTATGATCAATAATGTGTGTGGGGTGGGGAGGTATTTAATTGAAGATGTGTCTGCTGCATTTTGAGAGGTCATACCCATCTCTTTTCCCAAGAGCTTCTACAATCATTTTCAAAATGCTAGTATGGTGTTTTGTAATGTATTTTGACATGGCAGTGGTGGATGTAAATAAATTTTTTTCCCTCATTATCTCTACTTAAAGTGTAGAAGACGAGGCTACTGTTATACTTTTTTCACTTGAAAGCAACAGAATAATAAAATAATGTATTCATTAACAATTCAAAGAAATAACCTCAGATCCATGGATTTTAAAATTTATTTCAGGTGACAAAAAATGCTTTTTTGTGTTAGGTTTTTTTCAGTTTCAAGGTTACACATTTCTTAACCTTGGATTGTATCTCAGCAGTATCAACTGCTGTACTGAATATTTCATTGCCACTTGCATAGATATTCTGTTCATTATGGCACGATCTCACACTATAGGTAGGTCAAAGAAATATATATTTTATATGCACAGATATTGAGAAATAAAGTTGTCAGCATCATTCAGTATGTCACATAAATATTTCTCTTAGGAATTATCTTCCGGTGAAGTTTTGTATTTGTATTCATGTCTCCTTTCTGATAAAATGCAAGATTGTATAAATTCTGTTTTTCCCCAGTGTCTGCAAAATATTCTAATTCTGTTATGCTTTTTGTACTTCCTCTACTGTGTACTTCCTTCACTGTTTTCTGAATTACATCAATGTTTATTCCCTGTTTTAAATTACTTTTTACCACTCCAATGCATAAACCTTGGCTTGCTGCATGCTGTGTTCTGCTTCTATTCTTTCAATCTATTCAGAATTTCAACTTTAATTAAAATAAAATACTAAAAATAGCACCAATATTTACAAAAATTATCTGTGTTCTGGAGGTGTTGATTTCAGGATTTACACCTCATTCATTATTTTAGAGGGAGCTAACATTTTATTTGCTGTTCTGACTCCACATTCTTAAGTATTTAATTAATAGTAATTGCTGTTATAATATCTTATGTTTGTCCATACACAGCATGGCTAGACTAGAGTGCAAGGATATCACTCCAATTATGCAATCAGTTCTTTAAAAACACCTTTAAAGTTTTCTGCTCTCTTTAGATGGCCAGATGAGCTGGATATAACTCAGGCATTTCTTGCAGTTTTTTACCTGGAACATACAATGCTCCTGATGGCATTCTGTGTCTTCTCTTTTATTTCAGAAGAATGAGGGCAATTTAGCTACAGTTACCAGAACATTCCTGTATTTTTGTCCTTTTCAGAAAACTAATTTAGGGTAAAAACAATTGGTCAAACCCTTGTCCGTATATCAGAGAGAGAAAACCACACCAAAGTAAAACAAACAACTGTGTGTACTAGGTATCAGCTGTCTTATTGACCCACCATTCTTCTCAACCTGTAGCATAGTTTCCCCCATTGTATTTTAAATTTGTAAATTAACATGATCAGTAAATGAACATGTCTCAGTATATTTGAATTTGTCCAAGTTTCATCCCACATTGTTTAAGTCAGGAAATGTAAATCTGTAACAACAATGTCTTTCTACTTCTGTGTGTATTTTCTAGAAAATAGAAGTTTCAGAAATAATGTTGTGGGCTGCATTAGTCACAAACACCTTGTTTTTAAATGCTATGCCTTCTAGATACTGAGAGGGAAGAACAAACTGGGTAGCTTTCCCAATGTGAATGCTTGCCTCTGGATGACAGTCAATTTTTAACCATTTTAGAAGTAGATATCTCTACCAGGAAAAAGAAAGATTTTGCTTCCTTTTGTTCCCGTGTGATTCTTTTCTTTTGTGTTTGCTTGCTTTCTTGAAGGAATTACTTCCCAGTCTTTCATGAACTTTGACAGATAAAAAAATAATTCCACTGAGGCACCCTTTTAATGGAAGACTTCCATTCTTTTCTGGTTTTGCAGCCTACCATTCCAGGCAAGGCTAATTTCTACAGGTGGCTGTCACATAATTTGTCTCTAGCACTTAGAAACAGAAAAAAGACAAAAAAAAGAAAAAAAAAGTGTGGCTGTTCCTGCATTGGGAATATTAATAGAGAATTGAAGTTAAAAGGTAAGTTGCATTGCTGCAGCAATAGGGCTTACACATCAGAAGGCTAAACTGTTTCCAAACTTCCCTGTGGTTGGATATATCCTAGCTCTTGCATGACGATGTTTTAAAATTAGGTACTCTACAGCTCAAATAAAAGAAAAGAAAACAAAGAGCCTGATTGGGAAAAGATGACAAACTGTCTCTGTCTCATCAGTCATATTTATACCACTTCAAGACCCACTGTCATACAATGAGGTCATACAGACAACTTACCCAAAACCCACTTTTAAAAAAAATTAATTTTCTTTTATTTTCTGTGAAATAGTAAGATTATGGTGGCCAATCTGATCATACCAAATACTCATGCCTGGTACTCATGGTGGTCTGTTTCCAATGACTCCCATAAGAAAAGGCTGAATTGCTAGGAATGTGGAAAGGGCACAACTGAATATCTACCAGCTACTGACAAAATATTAATTATCTTTACTTAATAAATGACTGCTAGACACTCTAGGCAGCATAAAGGGCAATGTTGGAGCAATTCTGGTATGGCAGATGGATCGATTTTTGCAGAATGCCAGAACAAGCTGAGCTGGAAGGGACCCACAAAGATCATCAATTCCAACTCTCAGCCTTGCAGAGCACCATCCCCAAAAGTCACACCATGTGCCTGAGGGCCCCCTTAACTCTGTCAGGGTTGGTGCTATCTGTGACCATTTCCCTGGGGAGCCTGTTCCAGTGCTCAAACATCCTCTGGGTGAAGAACCTTTTCATAATATCCAACATAAACCTCCCCTGACACAATTTCAGGCCATTCCCTTGGGTTCTGTCCCTGGTCACCACAGAGAAGAGATCAGTGCCTGCCCTGCCTCTTCCCCTCACAAGGACACTGTAACTGCAATGAGGTTTCCCCTCAGTGTCTTCTTCTCCAGGCTGAACAGACCAAGTGACCTCAGCTGCCCCTCATATGGCTTCCCCTCAAGGACCTTCACCATCCTTCTTACCCTCCTTTGGACACTCTCGGATAGCTTTATATCTTTCTTATATTGTGTCGCCCAAAACTGCCCCCAGCACTCGAGGTGAGGCTGCCCCAGTGCAGAGCAGAGCAGGACAATCCCCTCCCTTGCCCTGCTGGCGATGCTGTGCCTGGTGCCCCCCAGGACAGGATTGGCCCTCCTGGCTGCCAGGGCACTGCTGACTCGTGTTCAGCT
>VZTX01026607.1:314128-393080 GCA_013400915.1 Pardalotus punctatus | reverse complement strand
TTTTCAATACCTCCCAGAATAATCTTCTCCATAATTTTACTAGGCACTCAAGTGAGACTGACAGGCCTGTAATCCAGCATTCTCCTTCTTGTCCTTCTTGAAAATCAGGACAATATTAAGCAGTTTCCAGTCACCTGGGACTTCTCCAGATTCCCTAGACTGCTTAAAAATCTTTGAAATTGGTTTTGAAATAACATCAGCCAGCTCTTTGAGGATTCTTGGATGAATCCCATCATATCCCATAGATTTGTAGGGATCCAGCTGGAGAAGCAGATCCTCCAAAATTTCAGGGTTGACTGGGAGCTGATCATTCTCATAGCCATGGTCCTCCAGGTCAGGGCACTGAGACCCCCTTGGTCCATCATCTGTGTTGAAGACACGGGCAAAGAATGTGTTAAACACCTCTGCCTTGTCCATGGCCCTGTTTGTGAGGTGACCATCCTCGTCCTGTAATGGACTGAGTTTCATTTGGTTACTCTTGGGTTTTCTTCTAACAGTTCTTGCTTGGAGCATAAGTTTATGTTACCTCTGAGAACAACAAGTTATGACTCTAATAGGTAAATCTGGCAGTATAATTTTAAGACCTTCAGAGTGAAATACTCACTTGTGTTCCAAGGCACTTGGCTTTATTTACAGAATGGGAATAAGGCACCTCGGAAAAGCATGTAAACAGCAGGGATTCCCTAAAGCATTGCAGGGTATTTGTAGCAGTGTGCTTTGAAAACACATTTCTCTCTAGAGCTGAAGTTCTCTGGAGAAAAAAAAATGCTGAAAACAACTAGATTTGGAATTTAGAAGACAAAAATATATTGTTTTTCAATAGCTTGTTCATAGCATTATTCTTTAAAAAAGCCTAAGCAGGCTGCCTCTTTTGTTGGAGGGGGGTGTCATCCACTATTTATGATAACCTTGTTGTTGGACCTAGGGAAGTTTGATTTCCTCCTCCATTTTTCTGAAAGAAAGCTTAGCCACAAAAGATTCTTAGCTATTTGAAGCAAGAGGTATGCAGTTCTGGCATTTAAAAGATTAATGCTTAAATGGCCCCACATACCCCTCTTTGGAGTGTCAGGACATCACTGTGGTTGTGAGAGAGCAAAAGGGAAAATGACAGTCCCAGATTGGTACTGAATCCTATTTTTTTGGCTAACAGTAGCAAATTGCAAGTCTGACAGGCTTAATAAACTGGTACTGATCTAATATATATTTTTTTTTCACATTTGTTTCACTGGATACAGAAAGATACACATTTTATCAGAAAATGTGCAGAAATTGCTGAAATACCTTTCGGTATGAGGAAACATTATTAGAATCCACATGTTTAGAAAGAATCAAAGAAGAAACAGACATTAAAACTGCTGATTATAATAGGCAATACTGTGCTACAAAAATGGGTCATAAGACTCCATGTTTCAGAAGTGGTTCGAAGCACTTGTGTATTCAGAAAAAACAGGAATTGAAAAGATGTAGGTCCCTGAAATTTATTTTTCCCTTCCTCTTTAATACAAGTAAGGCCTTTCTCAAACCACACGTTTATTTTCATAAATGATAATGTAATCCCTTAAAATCGTGCAAGAGGTTGTACAAAGAATACAAGAAACATAAAAAGCCACAGTAGGAAAAGGCTGAATATTCAAAAGCCAGAAAAGATGCTGGCCACATTTTGGATCCTTGGCCCCTAAAAATCACTGAAGTCAGAGTCCCCAAGGTGGAACATCTCCCTGAATCAACAGCACAGACAGGGAAGATATCCTTTAATCCTTGAGTCCCCACAGCACATCATACGTGTCACATTAATTAAATCTTAAGCATCATACCTGCCAGGACCAAAGGAACACATTCTGTGAAGTTCTAAGATTCAATTGATTAACTAGTTATAATTTATTAACTAGTTATAATTGATTAACTAGTTAGCATTAATGAACTAAAAGCAGTGAACAACTTTTCGCACTGAAATTGGTATTATAAACAATTTATATCTACCCAGGATATTACATTAATCTTTTAATAGAGTAAACTAATGGTATAGATCTCCAGGTATGTGACTGCATGTTCCTTGAAAACAGCATCTGTCTAAAAATCTGCAAGTACAGACCTAAGAAAA
This sequence comes from Pardalotus punctatus, assembly GCA_013400915.1. Classification (NCBI taxonomy): domain Eukaryota; kingdom Metazoa; phylum Chordata; class Aves; order Passeriformes; family Pardalotidae; genus Pardalotus; species Pardalotus punctatus. Next base: position 390,979 of record VZTX01026607.1, on the reverse strand, counting down.
TAAAAAAATGAAAAACAGAAAAGTTGTTGGTAGTCAATAAGAAATTGAAAAAAAAAATCAAATCAATATTCAAATCAATACTTTTTATTCTAACATAATTTGCATTATTGAATATCAAATGGACTTGCAGAAAGTAACCCAATGCCATTCTTAATTATAAATAAAGATTTACTTTTTTCCCTAAATCCCCATAAATAATTAGAATATTCTTAAGCAGCTTCTAAGAATACTCTAAACACTGAAAACTCATGCTAAAATACTCATTTTTTAACATAAATCACTTCAAGCACACAATCATTTAAATCACAATATGAAAGCATATCTATTTACACATAAATGTAGGTGTGCAAAGGGATCCTCAGATTTCACAGGGTCAGTGAAACCTCTCCAGCAATATCCCCATCCTTGAGACTGACAAAGAGAGCAGTCAGGAATAGAGTATGGATAGGAAAATTTTCAGAAGAGCACAAGGGGTCAGACAGCTGGCTGAAGTTAGAGCAGCCCTCATTTTACCTTTTATAATATTTTATTTTTTGTCCAATGATAGAAACCTTCACTGATTACAAGATCTTTCCACTTTTTAGTCTTCTCTCTTCTGGAATAATGAACATTTGTGTAAGTATAAGAATGATGATGAATATATTCCCTTCCTTTATCAGAACTGGCTAAAAAAAGCATCTTTGATTAGCCTGCTGGGTTGGACAATGAAGCCTCTGTGAGAATCATTAGTGGCCAGGTAAATGGAGGCTTTCCCCGTGCTGTCTGCCAAGTGAAAAGAGTAAGCATTGCACTTCTCCAATTAGAACCTTTTTCATTAAAAATGATAAAACTGAGAATCTGTTATTTTTCTCAACCACAATCTCTAAAGCAGAATGTGCTTTTCAGTCATGCTTTTAATGTATGGCATCGTTCAGAGATGGATTTGAATCAAAGCAAAGACAGATTGCAGTTGGATTTAGACAGATGAACAAAGGGAAGAGGCAGCTCCTGGGACTTGTCAGCCTTCATATCATGAATAACACACTGTAATATGGCTTACACTTGTGATTATTAAAATGATCGCGTCATTCAACTAACCAGAATTTCCCTGAGTCTTCCTTTGGGACTCAGCCCTTTTTATATCCTCCATGCTCTTGCCTTCAGAGCAATTTTGTGGTTTTAAGGACAGTGTCAGCTTGCCCTCAGAGTCTGTATGCATTTCTGTTGTCCCTGCATGGAGAATGAAAGAACTAGATAAAAAACAAAACAGAATTGCTGAATAATTTCAATGCTACACTCTTCAAACCATTTTGTTGTCTAAGGGAAACTCCTTCCAATCTAAATAATTTTACAACTCACAAAATCTGAAGAGGTTGTGCAGGTGCTGCTAGCTGATAACCGTTTATAGAAATCTAACTAAAGGTGATATTTCACACCAACAAAATCCAGTTTAGCTTAGCATAGCCCACATATAGAAAGAAAATGTTCCCAGAAGAAGAATATGTGGGCTGACTGAAAGATGATCTTTATTTACGGCTTCTCCATTTCTCATCTGAGTCACAGAGGGAGAGGCTATAGTATAATGACTGCACAACAATTTGGAGTAGCACCACCTTTGAATATATGTATCTGATTGATACATGTAGTTCTTACATCGAGCATGAGCACTGATAATCAATAATGTTTAATCAGACGAGGATCACTGATACATGAAGTTTGCATTTTATAGTACACATTAAAAATACATTTATCTTACAGTGATAATTTTGAACCCATCACCATTTATCATTTCAGCTAATTGAGGTACAAATAATAATGTGTTTATTAATTTCAAACAGCCTGATTGTATCAGTAATTCAAATAGTGGTTCAATTAGAACATACTTTTTGTAATTGAACTAACCGTAAATCTGTTGACTTCAGAACAATGATTTATTTCAATATTTGTATTTCTTCATTTTGTCATCCTGAACACTCTTTTTCTTCACTTGTTTTTATATTTTGTTACATACTCTGCTGCATGTTTGCATTCTGGAATTGCCCTTGAAAATTCCATACTGCAAAAATAATTCCTTTAGAGAGGCTTTACACAGAGTCAGTGTGTCCCCTGGCAGAAGAAAACCTGGGTTCCCTGGTGTGGTGCTGGAACCAGAATGAAGCTAGGTTGTGTTTTTATAGCAGAGTTGAGTGCATGTGTGACTGGATGCGTGGGTGGGTGTTCTGTTGCCTGCCTACACTACTGAAGGTCATTTCTCACTGCACAAAAAAGGCAAACTTCAATATTAGCCACTGTATAGAACCAATTTGTCAGCTAGACAGTAAAAATTAAAGAAACAGAGATTTTCAATAGAGAAAAATTATTTTGATATTAAGACCATTGCATCTGGAAATTTCCATATGTCTATTTCAAAAAATTTTGATAGGATCATGTTTTGATAGAATCATTAGAAATAAAATAAAAAAGAAATATTTTTTAGTGGAACCTTTCAGAGTTGACTCTGATAAAGTAAGAAAAGGAATATTTCTCGATATTAGTTTGATTCTTTAATTTTCTAGTCTATTTCTTGTGAATTGTGTATATATATCAAGCATTAAAACCTTTTGTATCAATATTACTGATCTCAATAAATATGAAAATTTACGTATTATGAAGACCTGAGGAGATGAAGCAGCAACTTAGATATATCTGCAAATCCATTTCTTTTCTTGTGGCAGAGGGGTTGTGGAGATCTATTTTTGTATTCCACAGTAAAGCAGATTTCTGATTCTTTTGGGGAAAAATGCTTCTTTTTGCCACAAACATCAAAAGATTTTTTTGGCATGTGCATGGAGCCAAACCTACTACCAGATATGAGTAAAGTGACAATATTGCAGTGATGAGACTGAAGTTAGAGCTAAGAATTACACAATACTGCAAAATTACTGGCAGGAAGGAAAAGATTACTTTCTAAGAGCTGAAAATCACTGTATCTTTACCCTGTTTTGACCAATTAGCCTCCCATTTGCCCAGGTGAAATAGAAACACATGTTCTATCGGATTTAGGTCTGTGCATAGTCTCTCAACCAATAAAGTTGATGTCTAGACAAGGCTTCTTGATGCAGACGTCTTTTACTATGTGATATTGAATAAATTTTTACTATTATATTTATATTTGCATACTAATGCCAATTGAAAACAGAGATATTGTATCCTGGTTTTCCACCTTTTATTTCACCTTTGACAGAGGTTTATCGCCTGACAACATCCACTGTGAAACATTTTCCTGGTATGGTTTTCACATGCTCTTGCCCTCTCTTTCTCACATAGTATTGATTTTTGGTCCTGTCCTGGAAGCACAGATCAACAGGTACTTCTTCCAAATCCTGGCACTGCAGCACTGAGGTCATTTTTCAGCAGTGGCCAGGGAAAATGAGTTATAAATTCTGACAGGACAGAGATATATTAAAGGGTCTTTTGAAGCACCGTACTGAGCTCCTAAAATAGAGGAGATGCAGTACATTAATTTCTGAAAGGACACTTGCAGCAAACCTGTCACAAATTCCTTAGCCCATACAGAGGTTTCCAGGTTAGCATCCTCACACCTGGGAGGGAGGTTTGGAAAACTAATATTTATCAGTATATAACTAAAAATTTTCACTTGCAAGTCAGAGGGGCCTGATATCAGCATCTTACAGAAATTTTAGTGAGAAAGAAATAGTCCTAAATATCAGCATTTTGTCTTCATCTAACTTGAAATACAATGAAGTGCCTACAGACCAGTCCTTAATAACTCTTCAGACACCAGTTATTGTTAGAGTCTGCAGTTTATAATACAAGAAATATCTTATTTTATAATATAAAGAATATAGAGATATAATATAGAATATATTGTATAATTATAGATAGTACCATGTCCCTTTATAAAATTATACATATTATTAAGTTCATCATATAATAGGTAACATATAGTACATATGATGCAATGGAATAAATAATATAAAATAATATAATATAAAGTATAGAGTCTGAGGTGACATGGGTTTATCTCCTCTGCCACTTTTGGAGAACCTTAAAATCAAATTTTCAAACAAAAAGGATGTTGAAATCATCATCCCTTCACGTTCATCTGCTTTAGGTATTTCTTTTTCAGTTGTCCTTTAGTAAATTCATAAAAATACTCCTCATTCATGTTTGAAGGAAGCCCTACCAGTAACACTGATCTTAACCAGAAGCAACACTAACATCTGCCACCTACTATGGTTTTCAGTTCCCAGAGAAACAGCATTTGAAGTGTGAAGTGTTCCATCACGTACTGCTAAGCCAAGGCAGGAAAATAAGAACCTGTCATTTTCCAGTCCAGTCTGTTTTCCAAGTTTTCCAGATGTCAGTTTACTATTTGCTGGTTCTGCCTGCTTAATTGAAATTCAGTTTCTATAACTTTCACAGACTTATGCAGTTCCCAGCACTACATAGAAGGTTGAGGAATAATACACAAATGAAAGCTTAGAGCATAAGCTCCAGAGTATAGTAATGATAAAAGAATGAGTGTTACTTTTATTAATCTCAAAGTTGCCAAGAACTTTAGCTGTACACAACAATAAATGATATAGTCTTGGTAAGTAGAGTGATTTGTTGGATCACAAAGACCAAAGATTCAGAAAGAAATCAGTCTATTTTTGAGCCATCAAAAAAATTACAACTACAACTGCAATATTTTAAGGGAGCTTAAAGCTTGATTTACTTTACTATTTTTATACCTCAAATGGGATTGCTTGTATAGTCACATGCAGTGCTGCCACAAGTGTACACGTTTCATAATCAAAAATAAACTCTTTGTTTTCTAGGCCTGATTGCATTAAAATGAGTGCTCCTTTGTGAGAAATTACTGGCTGATTTTCTGCCACTTCTTTCAATTCTAAAGAAGGCAATTATTTTTCCTGAAGAAGAAATAAAAGTTTATTTATGGTCTTTAGAGCCATGATATTCTCCCTAGTGGCATATTAAGTGACAGCCTGAAAGATTTTAGTGGAGTCATTGTACGATTTCATTCTTTTGTGTATTTGTGAAAAAGGTGCTCTAGAAACAGATCTCTGAATGCATCTTTGAGTCTTTGAAAGTATAATATCTCTGAGGATAAATAAAAAAGAATTCAGAGTATTTAATATGAACAAATACCTGGCAAGATGTTACATAACACAAGAACAATACGCAAATCTGCTAAAAGATTAAATGGAACAAGTTAGATGCAAGTCAAAGCACTTGGATAAGTCACAGCTAATCAAACACGAATAAAAATAGGTGCTGAATTTTTAAACAAGATTAAGTTGATTAGAGTGAGATCATTCCATATCATTCAGGAGTAAGAATAACAGTTTTATGCAAAGTGAGCAAACATCAGTAATTTTCATTATTCTTTGTGTTTTTTTAAGTTTATTTCTGTGGGGGTTCAAATTTTTCTCCTTATTATTGCACATCACAGAAAATTTCAGTTTGAATACAGGGTTAGCCTTCACATTTTTTTGGAAGTAAAGCTATTTCTTACCGTGTTTGCCTAATCCCAAACACATTAAAAGCCAGTGATTTGCCTTGGTCAATGCACACATGGATGATGTAGTTAGTAGAACTTAATAAAATGACACGTGACCCAGATGAAACAAGAGTTTTTGTTTCCAAAACTGTGTATGCTTCTGTTTATAAGTACTTCATGACTCTGGTTGATAAAATCAAGCTGTCAGAAAATATATGTCAAAAATGCCAGTGGGAGATGAGAATTTTTCCTAGATTGTACCATCAGTTGGGAAAATGGCTCAGCAGGCCACAACCTACCAGAACTGGGTTATCTTATTTTTCTGTTATTTCCACAATTCATGCTACTTTTAGACTCCTGTTTGGACCTATTCATAAAGTCTAGAGAAAGGCTGAGCTTGGTCCCTTGGCCTGACTGACTGGATGGCTCATGAGAGACAAATGTCAGCAGTGAACAAAAGACACTGCAGCTTCTCAGGATCCCTAAACATCTCAAACACACCTGTAATGTAATTGTCACACCTTTGCCACTATGGAGGTGTCAAATAAAATGACAAATATATATTAGACAATGATTTTGTCACCTCTTCTTCTAACTGCCACTTACCGCCTATTAAAAATTGCTGCTCATTCCAAGGGTACCTCAATGAGCTGGTACATTTTGTGTTCTGAATAGTTGATAAATATCTTGGGCATAAGAAGTGTTTGATCATTATGAATTCACATGCCATTAATTGTAATATACTGATGAAAGGAATTCATCTTATGTTCATGCAGTTGTCGTGTACTGGCAGGGGTGTTACATTCTAATTTAGTGCTCATCAATGGGCATAATAAAGGTATTACTCATCAAGTCTTGAGCCTGCTATATTTTTGTGTCCTGTACTGCAACCGAAGCACAGGGTAGATGTAAATAGCTTCACACTGACATTGATATGCTATAATTTCTTGGCATCTCCAATGTCTATGCATCATGAAGATAAACTGGTAGATCAGCTAGAATAAGTAATTAAAATGCATTTCATTTTTAACAGAAACTGAGCTTGGCTTACACTTTCACCTAAGCTGAATCTATCTGCTTATTGTTATAGAATTAAACTGGCTATAAGATGAATTGGTTTCATATCTTTAGTGTCTTCAAGCTTCTAATATCTGCAAATTGTGTTGTACTGCTAAGACACTCTGCAATCTTTTCAAATTGCAATACACACAAATGAAGATTGCTTATCTATTTTTAACAAAAGAGCTAAGAAAGAAAGATAATAATATATAAAAATAAGTTACTCGATTATCCAAATCCTCTATTTCAGGACCACCACAAAAGATGAGATTTGTGGCATGCCCATAATGCACTAAATTCAAACTGCTTAATATTCAGGGGAACAAAAAAAATTAATTTCATGAGTCAGGAAGTCCCTGCAGTGTGTTGCCTCTCCTCTAAACGTCTGGTTCTGCTATATCACCATGTTGTCACAGATCATGAACAAAAGAGCTATTCAAGGGCTGACAGTCCATATGTGACTTGTAAAGGGAAGGTGTGATGGAGCTCAAGAAATTAAGATTAATTAAGAAACTGACTAAATTCATGGCTAAGACAGACTCATCAGCTCCAAAGTGAATATCAAATAAATTTCAGCATGGCTTATACCTATTATAGATATTTAAATTCTGTGTAAACCTAATGGGTATACTATTAGTATTATCTATGAAAAATAAATCATGTGTTGTCATGAACTGTAAATTATGAACAGAAACCAGCTACAGATCACTAGACTGAAATGTAAAAATGCTTCATTAAGAAAATGTTGGACATTTCTGGCATAGGCAAAGTATCCTGCATAAATTAGTTTTATATGTTAATTCTGATGGAATGAACCTCTGAGGGAAAGACATTATCACATTTATGCTATTGTACAGCATTAAATATTTAAATGCAGTTTGGTATACATGGATACAGAGTGTATCCCCCAAGTAGTTCACAGGCAACAGTCCCTAGCTTAATCCAAAATAAAATATATTAGAAAATTAATACAAAAGTTTGGAAATGAATTTTTGAGAGCCCTCAGCTCAAAAAGGAGTAAAACCAAAATTTTATAGTATTTTATGATGTCTGGTGGTGCCTGCCTGCCCAGAAGAGCCTTTTCCAGGTGTACCCATGGCTAACTCAGACCAGGAACAGCGAAACAGCAAAATGCACAGGAGGCAAAAAGCTGTGCACGGAGGATAATGGTCTGGGCTCTACTTGATAAATCTTGCCAGAGCTATGAGCTGGGTTTTGTTTCCATGTCAGCCTGTAGCTGAAGTTAGAAGGAAATAACTCGCAAATCTGTTCACAGATTACTGCTTTAACAACTAGGCTGCTGGCTAACACCCGCTGTGAGCACTCTCGAAATTGTGCTACTATGCAGCTAAAAATGCAACTATCCTTGAGCCAAATTCAAGCAACCAAATAGCAGTAGGACTTCATAACCTAAGAGATATTATGCTTTCCTGTGTGAGATTGTGACTTTCTTGCTGACATTGTTTGCCTATGTGGAACACAGTAATTCAAAATTAAATAAATAGCAATCCTCCCATTTTCTCCCATTCAACTTTATATTTTAGCTTAGTTTTGGGGGGAAATTGTTTAAAATAATAATGCTAAGGCACAGAGAGATTTATGTGGGATTGCTGAGATCAGAACCCTTTGTACATTAGAAGTTCTGAGCACACTCCAAATATAAATAACAGTGTATCACATCAGACACTTACAGACTCCTTTTCTGAAAGTGTTTCTTTTCCTCCTGAGATAGTTTCAAATAGCATAGTCTGAATACAAAACAAAAAGTTAGTGTCCTCAGACCAGTGGAGATGTGAAAAAGCCATCCTAATTAATGTTGTTACTCATTTGCCTAAAAGCAGCTGGGAATTTAATTAGTTCTGTAACTTGTTATTTTGATGGATATCTGCCCTCTGCCACAGAGCAGCTGTTATCTCACCTCCAGCTGCTTCTTGCACACCAGCAGCTCCCAGCTCTTGGAGACAGTCTCCCTGCTGCCTGCCTTGCGTCGCACCTCTGACCAAGCACTGTTTCCTTAGCAGATTTCACTGACGCTGATGCTGCTTCCCTTCATCTCTGTTGCCTCCTTGCCTGCTGCGCTGGTGCTTTGGTCCCCCCAAAACCAGCTCCTCCTCACTCCTTTTCCCCTGATATTTAAGGCCATGATGTTAACATGGAGAACTGTGGCAAAAGAGCCCAGCAGGACTTGAGACTGGGGTCAATGCTGTTTTTCACTCATCTCTGCAGTAACCCTTCCTCATGGGTCAACAGCCCTAAATGTGCTGCTGCAAGAGTGGACACGGTAGATCTAAAGAGTTGTGTGTTACCAGCTCAGGCAAAGTGATCTTCCTTGTGAAAAGAATGGGGGGGAAAGTATATTTAAATATATATATTTAAAATAAAACAATAATTTGAGAAAGTGAATTTCTGGTCAATCTGAAACAGCAAAGGTGTTTTATCTCACTGGCAGGAAATAAAAAATGTTTCAATTATGTACTTAATTCAGTCCAAAGCAAAGTTTTAACTTTTTTTGCCTGTGTAAGTCTTTTAAATGTATTTGGCTAAATGTAAAGCAAACTTTATTTAAATGGTTCTATTTTTGTATTTTCAAAAATTTTTGACCTTTCTCTTTTGGACCTATCAAGTCTTTTAATTTTCTAATAGTTTTGGTACTCCTTAGAGCACAGTTTTCAGAAAATAAATCATTCACTATAATAATTTTGCCCAAGTCCGTCATTACCCATTTTACCTCCCTCCTTTTCCCTTAGAGGACTTGTAATATAGATGGTCTTGGAAAACAAACCTTGTTGTTTTCTAACTGAATGTCGTGCTAAACTGACCCATTGCTTTAAGTTTGCATTAGCAGTGTCTTTCTCTATAACATAGAGGGGACATATAACAAAAGGGTAGTTATAAGTTTATATTTCTGTACATTAAAAAAATCTCAAAGATATTTAATCTCCTATCAAACAAGTCTGTGCTTTCTGATCTAACACTGGATATTGTAGTTATTATCTGGTTATTATGACTAGCATTAAAGTTGGGGTTAATTTGGCTAGTGGCTCAATATTTTCATACAATGCTCTTAGGCATAGAAAAACTTGCTTAAGAATAAAAGAGAATCTTCTCTTAGGACTATTTCAAATATGAACACAGTTTTCTTTCTTGGATTTCTTAAATTATTCTAAACTTGCCCTTGTCATCCACAGAAGAGAGGGAAAAAAGCATTTTTAGATGTTTTACTGAATGGGCTCCTTTGTGACTGTGCTCACAAAGTAATTTTTTACAGATTATACCAGACCACATACTAATAACATATGCATACTCACTATCAGCTTGTCTGGAACAAATGATAATTTTGACACTCTCTAATGCATCACTTTCACAGTGTTTAGGGATTTATTATTGTGGAAATGGGCATGGGCACTGTAGGGAGATCAGATCTTAGAGACTATCAGTAATTTTCTGAAATCTCTGAAATTTAATCAGCATTTCTGTTCTTTAGTAGTGAGAGGCATTCTCAAAGATAAATATACAGAAAGGCCAACCTGTTCTATCTGGCCTTTTTGCTTTACATTTTTGCTGAGTCTCTTCTTAGGGAATCTCTTTGTAGGCTTGAGTGCATTTCCACATCGCACCTTCAAAAAGGTAGAAATCCATAAAAATCCAATAGTTGATAGCATGGCTATCTGTGACCCAAAAGAAAAATTTTTGGGCGTAATGAAACACTGACTTCAAGTGGCAAAGAAATAATCCAGAGGGAGGACTCCCAGCTTGCGTGATCATTGAAGATATTTGTATGAAGAGAGAAACTGTCCTTTTTGGTCTGATTACCTTGAAGCTCAAGAACTTAAAAAGACTTTTTTTCCACTCATAAATCCATAGAAATGTATTAGAGGTATCAGAATGATTGTTTTTATTCTTTCCTGCCTCTGCCAACAAATTTACAAACACTGAAATAACCTTCAGAACCTAAATTGAAACTTTTCACTAGCCTGAAGTGGACTAGCACAATTTCTTTTATAACTTTCAAAATGAGGTTTCACCAAGTCAAGAGTTCTGGACAATGAAAATATATGTCTTGGTCTAAAATTTGTTCTCAGACAAAATGTCAGACATAATCAAGAATTGGAAATATGTCATCAAGTCTCACAGACTTAGTAGGTTAGCCTCCTAGTAGGTTTAATGTTTTCACCAAAACAGTTACACAGCAGTCAAGTTTGCAAGTGTCAGAATCTTACAAATGAATGCTATGGCCCAGTAAGTGGTGAAAAAAAGTCCTGTGAGAGCTGACAAAAGCCTGTGAAACAAAACATGATGTAGTTATATACACAGATAATGAATTAAAGCCTAAAAACTTGAAATGGAGTAGTTTGAAAAATTTCCAGAATTATTTCAGATATTCAAGATTTCTTTTCCTACTCTCATTGTCTCTCTCTGTTCTGATCTTGCTTCTGATCTCAAATGCAAGCAGCAATAAAAAGAAAGTAACTTTCTGCTTATACAGAGAATGAGAAAATTTAGGGTGTCATTTTTATTTGCTCCATTTTAGGAGAAACCCTTGGGAAAAGTTTCACACTGTCCATGTGTCAATGCAAAATGACAGCAAGGAATTGGCAAGCTCTATAGATGTAATTGAAAATTGAGTGCTCCCATATTTAAATTCCTTTAGGCCTTTCATGGTTACCTCCACTGCATTAAACCAGCTCACAAATTTTTTGTCCATTTTCCCTTGTGCAGTTAAAATATCACAAATACAAAGCTCTCATACTTTTATAATTCCTAAAATAGAGATATAAATGGAATTTTTTGGAGTCAAATTCTTTCCACATCTCTCTTGTAAGCATGTATTTTTAAAAACTAGCCACATCTCTATCAGACAACAAAGTGAATATTCCACTTAAAATAAAAAGTTAAACTTTTCAAAAAACTGAAATATGAAAACAGAATTAAAAAACCACAAAGAAGAAAAATTGGTCCCAAAACAGTAACAATTTTCAGAATGAGTCTCTATGTACACATGCATGCATATATGTGTTTGTAATTTTTGTTCATGCATCCTATACATCTAATTAAAAAAGCAATAGCAAACTCACAGAAGTTGTTACTCTGAGATAACTCTATTAAAATGGCTATCTTCTTTCATTTATCTTTTTCTGTCACTGTTGCTTCATGTGTATGTCCATCATAAACTTACCTGCAATATTTGATGCTACTGACTTCAAATTATTGTATAAGAATATTTTATATTATTTTATAATAACGAATATGCATCTTAAAAAGGAATTAGATATATCTATTCTGAGAATTCCAAATTTAAGACAGAGGTAGAGAGAGCTAAGGGTGTCATTCATACTTCAATGCATTTCTTACAATAATATATTGAGATATGTGAGTAATCTTGATGCTTCCCACATTTGCAAAGTTTCATTCGCTGAAATGTGGAATGTTTCAGAGTTTCAAATACAAAGTCTTGCTTTACTTCCAATTTAACACAATTATTTACCTAAGCATATAGAAAGATTGTTTGTTGGATGTGTGGTAATGTTGGGACACAATTTTTTGAGGTGAACATCATGACAATGTAGTTCTTTTCCACTCCCAGCAGCAGACTTCACTCCAAAGAACTTCCTTTTGTCTATATATTTTTCTTCCATGTGTAAGAAAACACATGCTATATAACAGCCTAGTCTAACATAGTGCTTTATATGAACGAGAACCTCACATCCAATTGAAAAAACATGACATTCATTGAACTGTGTATGCTGACACTTAATGTGTACTGACGCTGAAATCGTAATGAAAAGTGCAATTTCTTATGTGACACAGTGACAGTTTTGAAAGTGAAGAGATAAAATGGCAAATAGTGAAAGATAATCACCTTCTTAAGGAAACAACAGAGAACATGGTAGTCTTAACAACGCAAAATCTTCAGTAATGACAGCAATTGCACTGTGGGTTTCTTTCATTTTCATTTGCAACACTACTACACTGTGACTTTGTTTGTTTTATGTTCATTCTTTGTTTACACACAGTTTCTAGAAGAGTACAAAGATGTTTCTTCTAGACAACATCTACCTGCAAAAGGGTAGAAACAATGATCAGCAAGATTGCTCAAAATCACAGTTCTGAGAAGCTGGAGGAGTTTGGAAGAGTTATTTTTTTTCCCTACCTAAGTGTGTTAGCCTCAAATAAATTAGACAGAGACAATTAGGTAACAGAAAGAGCATAAAAGCCCCTAGGAAAGGAGCAATAAATTAATGTCTAAAATTTTGAATACTCAGCTTAAAGCTGTAAGTGCATGTGAGATCTCTCACTTTTTCCTTTATTTTTTCTGCTCTGAAATCCTAACACAGACTGCTCTGTGTATAACTACAAATACACATGGCAAGCCCATTTTCTTAGTTATACTCAGACAGGAATCTTTCTTTTAATAAATATGATGGATCAAAGAGTGAATCTCTTCAGAATTACCTATTTTCTAACTGATTATGTGACAAATGTGTCTTGTTGGATACAGGTGGACTGACTTTTTGTTTCATATTTAAGGTTACAAAAGGTGAACACAGACAGTGATCTAACCAAGTATCCCCTTATGATTCTGTATCAGTTTTAAATTTTTGTTTGTGACAATCACATCTGAGCTTCAGAAAGGCACATTAATTTGACAGGATTGTTTTGACTGTAAGACAGAAGCTAGTTCTATTTATGGAAATTTTAAAAAACCACCTTACTCACTGCAGTTTGAGTTCTATTTTATTTAACATGTCAAAGGTCTAAAAGAAGAATGTCAAGCATGACACTGAAATGTGTGCTTTTCCTAACATAAAGAATGTCTTTCCAGCAAAGACAGAAACTCATTGATAATCAAACTTCAGGAAACTAGCTAATGTGCTAAACTGGGTTTTCATGGGGCTTTAATTTCCAAAGCAACTAAATAGAGATAAGAAAAAAACCTTTCACTGAAATAACATGTGCAGGAAATAATGTATTTGTTAATTCCTTTATATATCAGGTATTCTGATACTTGATATTAAGAGCACTATTGAGAGTTATAAAACAGTTCTGAAAAGTTTAGATTTAGACATGGCATTTATATTCAAGTTACATGAGATATGCATTGAATTTAATGAAATGTTTGACAATCAGCATTCATCACTATCTGACAGTAAAATTTGTACTATATGAGACTTTAATGTAGCCTTAGTTCATACAGAATGAATACTGACTGCACTGTAATAGCTAGGAAAAGAAGATCATAACAGAATAGTGTCAAAAATAGTGATATTAGAAACTTAAACACTGTAACTATTGCAATTGTGAAAGCTATTCTAACAAAAGAAATTATATAGTACACTCTGAAAACATTACATTGGCACATATGCTATTTTAAAAAAAAATTCTAAAAACACATGTTCTTGTGGCAGCACTATCCTTAGATTTTTTGCCTTATTTTTATTTGTGAGATATTTATACAAAGCAGTAATTTTCTCTCTTACCTTTCATTTTATACTTGTCGATTAAAAACAGAATTAAGGTATTATTTGGTAGATGTAACAGCATGACCTAAAAATTCACCTGTCACTAAAAATTTCCTTTTCATTTGAGTGGATACATTTATTATACATATGCTATTTCTTGACCTAAGCAATAAACAACTGGAAGAAAGGGATCTTAAATTGGCCAGACTCTGGAAAAAATATATAGGCATTTTACTGTAATTGACTGTGCTACTGAAATTAGAATTGTTGAAACCAGAATTTAAGCCTTCATTTATCAGACAAAAAGCTAGGGAGATGGAAAGGAACTAAGTAATTACCACAGCAATGCATCTGTCAAACCTTTCACAATTCTTCAACAAGCGTTTACTGAATGGAGACACCAATGCACAACAAAGAGTAATTGCAATATGAAGAAGTGATGCTCATTTTGGTGGACCTACATTTAACAGGACTGTGTTTTTTAAACTGCCATTCCATATTTAGTTTTCCCCTTTATCCTGTATTGTCCTTAAGCATCTAATCAAAATAGATACCACATGACTTAGAAGCCACTCCAAAACCACTGAAATTATCACTAGCAATCAATGCTGCAGTATAATAACAACTTAGCAAACTTCTGACCTGCATTTATTTCAAGCAATTTGAAACTATAACTGGGAAAAAAGAAAGTCAAAGGAAACTGGGGTAAAAGATACAGGAACATCTTAAAAATAATTCTTCAAAGGAGTCACAAATTTAAATAAGATATTTTTATAATATTTAATATTTAATTAGATGGAATCAGAATCCATGATAATCACAAACTCACTTCTGAACTAGAAAGGCTACTCTAGTAGAAGATGTTGAAAAGTTCATTTCACAAATTACAGCCAAAAGATTAAGTGAGGATCTTGGTCCTTTAGATGTCAGATGATATCAAAGCACCCAAATCCCAGATTGTGACCTATAAATCAAATTATTTGAATATTACCATAAAACTATTACAATTACAGCAAGTAAACTGCTATACTGTATGCACTGGCCTTTTGAACCTATCCTCATCTTGTGAGCTGAACTGCATTAAAAAAATTCTCCTTGGTGATTCCCTGATTTATAGTAACATTTACATGTGAAGTTACCATGCACAAATGCTTTGCTGTTTTCCTGAATTAGTATCAGGCTGGTCAAAGTCTATGCTGGCAACCAGATTAAAATATTAGTGGCTTTGAAACTCAAAATTTTAGAATCACAGTGACTCAGGGATGTCTGATGCAATGCAATGCAGCAAAGAGACAGGATATAGATTTGGCCAGAACTGAGATTTTACCAATCAGTTATTAAAATGTAAGTCACTGTCCCAAGTACTGGACATTCCCTATGTCTCATTACTATACAATGCCTCACCAGTTGGCCATTACTTACTATCAACAAGCTTTTCAAGTGTGGAAAATAAAACTGATTTTTAGTATCCATCTTTAAAATGATACCTGAACAATTCAAGGCTCTTTGAAGTATTTTGGTTTTGGTTTGTTTTTTTTAATATAAAGCAATTAAAGTGATAGATGTAAGGCTCCCAGCAGATGGTTTGGATCATGACTATGCAGCCTAAGATCAGAAGAGCATTTATGTTTCAGCACTTTCCAACATTTTTATCTTAGCATTTCACAGAGGTCAGATTCTGGGGAAACAAATTTTTCTGTCTTGGAGGTCTCAGACAGATTGCCTTTTGAAAATCAATCTTATCCCTTCCTTCTTTTGCTATTCCCAAACCGTATGCTGTCACACTCCTCTCCACAGCCATGCAAGAAAGGAACGGCTATAACTTGAGCCTATCCTTCTGGAGTAAAAAATAAACAGATAGAATGATCTACCCGCAGACCCAACAGAGTGCCAAAAATTACTTTGTTGGACTTTGACTGACTTTATAACAGTAACTAAAGATAAAATTTTAATTCAGTTCATAATTTTAACACATATTTGTCAATTTTGTTTTAACCATAAAACAGCTATATTATAGTTATAAAGAGTACTCTTTAATTTTATGATAGAGAAGGTGATAAAATCTTCATCAAGACTCATAGATTTACTCTATTATGGCAATCAGTTTTTGTTTGCCCTGAAAATACTTTGGCAAAACTATATATGACTGTTAAGAATTTCTACGTGTAATTGCAAGTATAAATACATAATCTTCTTTTCCAGATTTAAATTCATGATTTCTTAAAATAAAATATTCATTTCTGCAATTCCATGTAACAAGTCAGGAGCCTACTCATATTTGGATGGTAAAAACAAACTGTTTCTGTGCATGGTAAATATGTAAAAAAAATACATCTCTCTGTTCATTGCAGGAAATCACCAACCTATTATTCTAACTGTCTCTTTGAGATAAATCTAATCCTTCCACTGTTCGCAGTTTCAAACAAAAAGTAAGATGTGCTATGCTGAGATAATTCCTGAAATTCGCAGTGTTTACTGAGTGATTTGGAGTCAGATCTGTGTACACAAGAGACAGATCTTTCTTTAGCTGTAGGAATATGTAGCTCAGCCTGAGACCTCTCATGCTCCAGAATACACATCTCTGCATAAGGCTCCTCCTTGACCTCTCTCTGCTCTGTCTGTGCCTATCTTCACAACTCTTACTTCAGACTGACAGCGGAGCAACTCATCTGCACTGCCCTTACCAGGTGTTTTATTTGTGTATGTGATGTAAGGGCATGAAGGTTTCTACAGCTGAGCTGTAATCATCTCCTACATTAGATATAATTTAGCAACTTCAGCCGTTTCTCTTTTGAATAAAGGATTTCTTTCCAATAGACTTATTATTCCTGGCTCTAGTGAGCTCATGTCTGAGAGCTCATCACATATTCCCCAAGGAAGCTCTTCTGCTGTAGGAATAGATATTTGTTTCTCTTCTGTTGACTAGTGAGATTTTTCTAATCTTTTCCTTACCAATATGGCTAAGATATGATCAAGTAATCATAACAAGCAAAACTCTAATTTTAGAGCATTATTCTCAATGTATCTGGTCCAGAAAAGCTCCAGAAATATGGAGGTAAAACAAATTACAGAGAGTAATTTTCCGTCTGGGAAAATACAAGAGGATTCTTCTATGCTTAAAGATTGACAATCCTTCTGTCAGGTCTCTTGGAGGGGAAGAAGGAAATCATTGAGAAAAGCATTTACATACTGTACTTTATACAAAACAGTTCTATCAAGAGGGTTTCCTTTGAAAGTGGAAAAGATTAATCTTCAAGGAAATTGTAATTCTATTACAAAGAAAACATTTTATTTAATTCTTAATTTTGGAAATAATGATAGCAGTAATTAACGTAATAATTCCATGCAATTTATTTCCAAGTAAAATTAAGATGTTTACTCTCCAAGCTAATTTTTCTTTTGAGACAAAAATGGTGTTAAGTGTTTTTTCCTATGGAACAAATATGAGTTGGATATAATAGAAGACCTGGGCACAAGGAACTTCCAACTTGTGAAAGGATGCAGATATAAATATTTTCTGTAAAGAATGCAACAAATCCTGATGCTGTTGTGTTCAGGGCCCTAATTCACATATACTCTGTAGTGGGTTTCACAGACAATATATTTCCCATCAGACATACCCACATGGCTCGCTACATGAGTTGTTTTCCAAGAATTCAAAGTGGAAGGACAAGGCCTTAGGATCTTCTGCCCAGCTATTACGAAGATTACTGCAACAACAACCCTGTAGGAAACATACATTCAAGACATTGCTCCAAATCCAGCTGTTCTCCTCAAAATAATTCTATTCAGGTTCAGGTGACTACCAACAGAGGTTATGAGGTCTTACTTTTCCTTTAAGGATTTTATTAGGTACTTGATTCCTTTGCCTGATGCCCCCTATCCACTACTGGAACAGGCTCTATGCTCAGCATCACTTCATGAAACACCTTGTGGGGAACTTGTCTCACCACTTTTCCCAACTTGAAGGAAAAAGCCTTTGGTCTCTATGAGACTCATCTGTACACTCTCAAAAAACCTGAATGGTTTTCTACTTTTAAAAATGTTTACCCTGCTCATGTAAAAAATTATCTGTGATTTGTTCTGAATAGTGGGGGTCAAGCAAGAAGTTTGAGGAAATGTGAATTGTGACCAATTGCTCTTTTTGTTTCCAAGACCTGAAGTGAACAGCATGTAATTGAAACTGATTGAGGTACTGAAGTTTAACCATGGTGTAATTAGGAGCCAAACTTGGATCATCACATCTAAGAAAGCTCCACTTTTTTACCTGAAGTATCTGCAGAAAAGCTCTGACATCAGTTCTCTGCAGACTGAACTGAAATGAGACAAATTAACTATTATACCTTTGCCCATTTCATTATTTTCTTTTCTTGCATTTGGTTTTCTCCACACGGGTTATTCCTTGAACATATCTGTAAGAAAAATTACATGGATGCCTTTATAAATCGAAATTACCATATAGTTAATTTCTCTTATGCATGGAAATACAGACAGTAATTTATACAATCCTACATTGCTAATTTATACAATGCTAATTAATAGAAACTAGTGAAATTTAGAACACATATATAACATATACATTTACAATAATAGTTTGTATTTAAAAATAAGCACTATTGAGAGTTACTGCTGAAGAACAATTAGTTGGCCACAGATGATTACCTGTTACCCCTAGCTGCACCAAATAAACATATTTAAAAATAAAAGCAAAATTTTTTTAGAGGTTAACACCCTCTTCATGTCACTTCCTTTGAAATTCACCACTTTTCCTACCAGCTTTGATTTTCAGACAGTTTAAGAATCTCGTATTTGCACACCTCAAAGATTTTAATGGAGAACAGCATTTCTCCAACTGGACCAAATCTTCAGAGAAATACTAGGTGAAAAAAAACTCTGCAGGCAATGACAGGAGAGGACAAACAGAGCCTAGAATGATAACACTGTGTTTCAATTGCCTCCTTCTGCAAGGCTGTGGTGTGTGGCTTTTGTTGTGGGGATGGAAGTGGGCTGCAGCTGGGGGTGCTGAGGGGAGGGGTTGGCTTCAGCCGTGGGAGCAACACCCAAATCAGGGAAAAATGGCACTGGGTGCTTCTCTTAGCCACCTTTTACTTTCAAGGAGACTTTTCAAGCGGAATGTAGCCAATGTAAGAGTACAGTGCAATTATTTGTTGGCTGATACACATGATATATCTAGGATTAATGAGTTACTGAACTAGGTGTTAAGATTCTCACAACCTAATGAGACATCCAATGCATCTTCACTGGACTGGCAGTCATCAGCCATCTCAGAGAGGGCTAGTCTCCATTGCTTCTTCAAACAGGCTGATCATCAGGGTTGCTGAGTTTTCGACTAATTTTATGCTCTGTTCCTGGGATTTTATATGCTTCAAGGAAGTGTTTTCCCCATTTAATCCCTTCCTGCTACATACTGTAGTATCAAAAACTTAACTTCTATGTGTTTCTTTTCTTATCTTGCACAGTTTTAGCTCACACCTTCAAGTCAATTTTGTCAGGGAAACCAAAGTTACAGAGATGCTGCACCAACCTAGCCCTTGCACACAGACAACTGAATCCCTCCACTCTCAAATTATCCTACTTTTTTCCAGGTGAAACCTACCATTTGCCCCTAAATTTTGACTTGTTAATGTTCCTCCTGAGCTTTTTTTCTCATCCTATATTCCAGCCCTGTTGACCCAAAGGCAAAATTTGCTGGGGTTGAGGAACAGGAGTAGGATACATTTAAAAGGTCATGGCTGGCAAGATTCCTCCTTATTTTGCATACAGCTTGTAAAGTCTGTATCCCAGGGGCCAGGTAATGAACCCAATTCACTAAAAACGACTGGTTTCAGCATATTCTGAAGTAGGCCAGGAAGAATAATCAGTTGGTCAGATAACCTGGCCAGCTTCATCCTACTTCAACATGAGGAGAGCTGCTTCTATCCAAAGTGTTTAAATTTCTGGTTTTTCTGATTGAAGGGGGTCCTGCCTCCCACACATTGCTTGTAAGCACTTTCAGGAGTGACCTGGGGCAGTCATTCCCTGCCAAGGGACCCAGACACTCTCTCAGAGAAAGCAGAAAGCATCTTGAACAAAAAGCTGTGCAGAATAAAAGGGGGTAAAGAAAAAGGAGAAGGTAGTCTTTTATATTCCATCACTCTTAAACTCAACCATGCAATTTTATAAATTATTTCATCTCAGAACTAAGACAATTCTGACCATTAAAAAAAAAAGCTAATTTTCCTTAAAATGTTTCATTTAGGGTTATACTGATTCCATAACTTCTTCAAGAAAATTCCTCAATAAAGTTCTTATTTAAACCTTTGAAAAGGGACTTCAATGGTACATAGATGTGAACAGGACCAGGAACCAAAAGCTGGTATATCTTTTGTCAATTTTATATCATTAATTTACTTTTCTTCATACACGGTAGGAGTGTGTTTAATTTTTGGTATAATCTCAACTTTCTTTTTCAGGCTGACAAGTTTTTGATGACATAAAGGAAGAGCACGAAGTATTTTATAGGTCTCTCTGGTACCTATTTCACTCCTTACTCACTAAGAAAAACCAATACTCAAAATTAAATTTTTACCTCTAATTTTTAACACTGATGATTTAAAGGAAACAAAAATTCCCTTCCCAAAATTTCATATAGAACGTTTTATTTTGAGGGACCTGCAGCATTTAGACTCATAAGTAATCTGCTTGCAATTAATGTATAGTTTTATCTGAGTTCTTTCATTTTTTCTTTATATACATATGGATGCAGAAAATGAAAAAAAAATTGTGGCAGGTTCAATGTTTAAAACATGTATTTTCTAATAAACTTTGTATGGGTTATTAAGGAAATACAATCTTCACCACAACATATTTTTTCCAATGGATTCTGCTAGAATAGCTTCTTCAATATAAAGTAGGAACTATTTCAGTTGTTATCTTCAAATACTATTCCCAAATATGTACCTGCCTGTAAGACAAAAATTTGATTATGCATAAATATATGTTACGATAATTCAGGATCTGTCACTGTGGCTTGTGAGTGCCAGTTTGAGCTTTAGTGCTGTTGCCTTAAGTCATGTAACTCTCTTTTCCTGTTTTCTACCTTGTTTATCTTGCATTAAGAAGGCAAGATTTTCACAGGCTGATATCAAAAACAATTAACAACTGAAAAGATCTGACTGTAGAGCGTGCATCTTACCTTCAAGATAAAACTTATTTTTGCCCTTCAAGAAGATGAAGATTGAAGATGCGAACAGGTGCTTTAGAAAAATGCAGGATCTGAAAAATTAAGTAGGTTTGGTTAACTTTAAACAGACAGCAGCTCATGCAGACTTATGCAAGCTGATGACTGATAGCAAGAGAGTGAACAGTATAAGCACAGCTCACCGTGGGTCAGCCTCTCACAAGTTTACACAGTTCATCGAGATGTGCTGCTATTACATCTGTATGACCAGTGGCATCCAAGCCAGCTAGCCCAAAATTATGTTGTGTATTTCTGTGAGCTAAAGTTATAATGGGAAAAACAGAGCAGATAAAAGAGGCCTACAGATTGTTGTAGCTAAAGGCGCTTTCTGAGGAACAGTAGAAAGCTGGGTGTTTTCAATGTCTATTGCAAAATTCCCTACACCAGCTAGAGGTGTTGCTTAGGGGAAGCATTGGAAGACAGCAGCCACTGATAGTGATACTTTCCTATAATGCTTTCTCAGATTGAACATGTTTTGGCTTGGGAATCTTCAGAAGAAATAAGCAAACTGGTGGAACAGTTTTAGGGCAGGAACTGGAAAAAGCAATGGAGAGAGACACAGTAAAGACTGCATACATACATGAAGAGGATCCTGGGCTTTTGTGAAAGGGACAGCTCTCTGGAGAAGGTTCAGGCAAGAAGAGTTGCATGCTGTGAGAGCAAGTTTGACCCTCTGCTGTTTCTAAGCAAGGACCCAGTTATGCAACTGCAGTTTGTTTGGGCCAATGTATTGAGCTTGCATGGCAGAGTTTTTGTAGCAGGGGACAGCTGCAGGAGTAGCTTCTGTGAGAAGAGATTAGGAGCTGCCTCCTTGCCAGGCACAGACAGCTTCAGCTGGTTCCAAGACAAACCCACCGCCAGCCAAAACAGAGTCAATTGGTGGTAGTTCTTCTGTGATAATATATTTAAGAAAGGGTAAAAATTCTGGAGAGTAGCTGCAAGAGAAAAAGCCCTGAAGACAGCCAGGTCAGTGAAGAAGGAATGAGGGAGGTGCTCCAGGCACAGGAACATGTGTTCCACTGCAGCCTGTGGAGAACACATTGTTGAAGCTGGTTGTCTCTCTGCATCCTACAGAGGCCCATGGTGGAGCAGATGTCCATGCTGCAGGCCCTGGAGAACTGCATGCTGGAGCAGCTGGACATGCCCTGCAGGAAACTGCAGCCTGTGGACAGGAGCCAGGGCATTGTCCTGGCGGGAGCTGCAGATCATGGGTGACCTGCTGGAGAGGCTGTTCCTGAAGAACCCTGGGGAGAGGAACTATGCTGGAGCAGTTCTGGAAGAAGTGCAGCCTTTGGGAAGGGTCTATGCTGGAAAAGTTTGTCTAGGACTGCATCCCATGGGTAAGACCTCACAGCAGAGCAGAACAGTGTGAAGAGTAAGGTGCAGCAGAGATGAAGCGTTATGAACTGACTATAATGCTCATTCCTGAGCCACTGAGAAAGGAGAAAATAGAAGAGTTGGAAATGAAGTTGAGCCTGGGAATAAGGGGTTGGGGGGAGTATTTTTAATCTTTTTTTCCCCTTGTTTCAATATCTTAGTCTATTATTAAGTGGCAATATATTAAATTAATGTTCCTCAAGTTGAGATGTTTTTGCCCATGCAATAAAAAAAATCTACTGCTGCTCTAATTCTCAGTTTGGTAAAGCTCTGGTGGGAAGTGCACATCCACAGGGACACAGAAAAATCCCTAACTTCAGAGACAAGTGCCAGCCTGGCACTGTATTGCTGTATGCTGTGGAAACTAAGCTGAAGTCTCTTATCAGTCCTTGCTTGGATTGGTAGCAGATAAGAAAGACACCAGGACCTGCAGTAGTACCCATGGAATCACAAGGCAGGAGCACCTCAGGACCACCACAATTGTATGATGGTACCACACCCCATTGCTCCTTGAAATGAAATAGTTACTACTCTAGGAAAAACTGTTCCACAAATATTGTAAAGTAAGAAAATTCATTGGACAAATTCAGACAAATCTGAAATTATTTTGAAATCTTTTAACAACATACTGGATTTTTATCTTAAAATTATGTCTGCACTGCTGACATCCTACATTTACCATATAGGCAGGCATAGTATATGTTCCCATATGATTAGCTATTGAAGTATTTGTTCTCAATTTCATATTGATAGTATAGTATGAAATATACAATTACATGCACTTGTGGAGTTTTCCTCTCACATTCTACCACTCACATAATATATTTTGCAATTTCTGAAGTCACATAGAACACATCATAGCCTAAAACTTTACAAATAAAGTTCACAGTATTTTCATTAAACTTTAGGGCTTCCCATCTTACTAAAACCAAACATTTTGTGTACCTTATTTTTTTACCACAAGAACAAACAACTAACTTTCCTGCAAATCACCACTACACCACGTTTTTTTAAGACATATCTATTTGCAAGCGTAATGGCAGTTGCTCAATGGTTTGAATTCCAAATGATACTTGATATGGCAGCTTTGCACTTCTAAGTGCAGTCACTTTGTCTGCATAATAGTTAGAGCTCAACGGCAGTAGAGAAAGATGATAGCTGGCTGAGAGAAGAATGAAGTGCTCTACCCAGAGGAATGTTGTCAACACATGTTTGCAGTATTTGATCCATTTGATCCATCCTAAACTGTTGATATGATCTTTCAAACTGTTATTCTGAAAAACATGACACCAAAAAAGTAAACTTAATAGTTACCATGCTACCTTGCAGTGACTAAGTTGATCCATATTTCACACACAAGTTTGTGTTATTCTATAACATTTAAGTGGAGGGAAAGTCCTTTGTGGAGTAAAGAAAACTGATTTTTGGGAAAACGCACAGTAACCCCACTGGACAAAGACAGGGACGTCCTGGAAAGCCAGGGTTACAACCTAGGAATCAGGTGCTTATTTTCTGTCATTTTGTAATATTATACTTGCAATATAACTTGAATTGCTACTAATTATAATTGTCTGGCAAATTATTAAATCATATGTGAGCTGCCAAATGCTATGCTCCAAAATCCTTACTGACATATTAATAGTTGACCCCTACTCCTCAACTGAGGGGCATCTGGATGATGAGAGAGAGAGTTTGTAAAGTCTCTACACATAGATAGTAGGGTTGTGCCACGGTGGCTAGAATTTTAATGCAATGATATAGCATCATCCAGCTGACTGCCATCCCTTGATGAGTGCTATAATAAACTCAGACTGAAAAAAGATACAAAGGAATGTTAATTTTCTTGTGATATCTTTTTCATAAAATTATTTCCTTTAATGCTTGTATTTGTTGTCACTGGAAGCCTTAGAATCCTATTGATGGTCAAAACCTTATGAGGTCAGGCATTTGAGCTCTATTTTCTGGGATGCCAAGCTTATGTTTCCTCCAGAGGTGATTTCATTAGTGATGTCATGACATAATGCGTTGAAGACTGCTTCAATTAACTAAATATATCATTGGTGGATGCTCTGAGATAAACATGGAGACTGATCCAAAGCAGCAGAGCTCACACATACATCTTCTACAGAGATCTGTTAGATTTTTAGCATCTAGGCAGGAAGAGAAAAAGTTCTGTCATTTATTAAATTAAAACGATACAATAATTTTCACACAATCTCAGACATACCTCATAAACAATCATCTTATGCAGTCTATGCTTTTTTTGGGGATGTTTATTCACTTACCCTGTTACTAATCTGATTTGATTTTTTCATTAGATCTTCTCAATCTAATCTTGTTGACTGATATTAGAGCTAATTTAAGAAACTTAAAAGTGTAAGTAAATACAAGAAATTTAAAATTATTAATTGCATCACATTTCTTGATGTTAATTTAGAAACAATACTTTGATTATATCTTTTATTGATTCAGAATTATTCTTTGTACCATAACAGAAAATGACCAACACAAAGATTTGATAAAACTATTAATCACAGCATAAGGCTTCCACACAATACCAAAAAAATCTCATTTACTTATTTCTTGCTATTACTACTGAGACCAAATTCTAATTTCAGGTAAGCTGAAAATAACCACTGTGGAGGGACTCTGTTTTGCTAGCAGAAAAAATCACCATTCACATTTCTAGACAGGAAAAATGGAATTTGGCCAGTATTGGTTAAAATGCAATTACAGTGCCGCAGGACAAGAAGAAGATAAAGGAAGGTGGATGCATCTTGCATGGCACATTGCTCTTTCCATCCTCTTGAACCCCAAGTTTCTGTCCACGCACATTTCCTATTTTCTCTGTCTCCAACTGAAAAATGATCGAGCTGCTGGATGACTCAAGCAGCTGGTGCCATTTCATATCTGTTGACAGCTCCTCAGTGACACTGAAAAGTAAGGAGCGACACTGAAAATAAGGAGCAACACTGAAAGCCCCAGAACTTGCCTTTACCTGAAATGCAGCTGACTTTAGCATCTTTATCTGAAATCAGTTTCTGAAAGCATCCTGAAACAATAATGAAGTCATTAATTCATTAATGACCACTGTAATTTTTTTAAAATCTATTTTAAATCAAATTATTTTGATAATCTTTTCTTCAGCAAGAAAGCAAAAGAAAAATTGAAATTGAGCCAGGTGTTATATTTCTGATCATGCCTAATTTTAAAATAATTTTTTCCTAGCTGTCTTTATTGACATGTTATGTTACTAATTTCTTGCTCTCACAAATGTCACTGTAGCAAATGAATTGTCAGCTTGTCACAGTGAATCAGAAAGTTCCATCCTGTATCCCTCACCTTGGACATAGCACCC
This sequence comes from Pardalotus punctatus, assembly GCA_013400915.1. NCBI lineage: Eukaryota > Metazoa > Chordata > Aves > Passeriformes > Pardalotidae > Pardalotus > Pardalotus punctatus. The sequence continues at coordinate 365,000 of VZTX01026607.1, read as the reverse complement.
TGATAGCAACATTCAAAACATTATTTTGAATAATTTGTGGCCCCTTTTAAAAGAGGAAATCCCACCACCATGAATCCAAGGTGAAGGTCTACATAATCTAAAAGAATTTACTCTTCATGTGTCTTTTTTTTTTCTTTTTTTTTGGGGGGAGGGGGGTGTTTCCTCAATCCATTTACTTTGTTTCTCTTAATTTTCAGAAATATCCCTCTTCATCCAATGCTCAACCTTTCCTACACACCTTTTCCTGCGTCAGTGGAAGCCCCACCGATACCCGCCGGATGGCACTGGACAGCTCTGGCTCCTCCTGCGGTCACATTTCATGTCATCCCCAGCTGTCAGCTCCTACTTCTGGATGAGATCCCTGCTGCGCCCGGTCCCGGCTGTCATTCCCAGCACCCTGCGCTCGGGGCTGGTGGCTGTGGTGGCCCTGCGGGGACACTGGGTGGGTGGGTGGAGCTGCCACGAGCCTGTGACAGACAGAGGCCCCCAGGACTGAGATCAAAGGTTAAATGGCTTTTTGCTGCCATCTCTTGATAAAGCAGAGGAAAAGGCAGCAGAAGCTGAGAGCGCCTGGGCAACACCCCCGGGCTGGGGCAGCGCTCAGTGCTGGCTGATGAGGATGGATTTACCTTCGGGGTGGACACAGCGCTAAGGACTTGTCACGAGTGATGACGGATGAGCATCAGGGCTGCGCGGGGAGACAGGTTCATTATAAACACACTTCATCCTCACTCAGGGCTGCAGGAGGCTGGGAGGCAAAAGTGGTTTCTGCCTTGGAGGGAATGAGTAATCTCCTAAAGGCACAGTCTCTGTGTATTGTACAGGTTTTTTTGCAGTTGAAAGAGAGCTTTAAACTGTAAAAACAGGCTTGAACTGCAGGCTCTGTCTCTCATTGTCAGAGATGCTAGGTGTGGACCCTGGGGTGGCTGCAGAGCTCATAAAAACCTGTGTCCCTGCCAAATTTCAGAGATGGGGACATCGTGCAGCTAGATCATTCAACTGGCTCCCCAATATCTCACATGTCCCACCACTCCCATTTTGTTGGCTAGCTAAATCTTTGTTGACACATTTGGATCATCCACCGCTGCAGATCAAGCAAGTCATAGGTCAGCAATGAATTCTAACGAAATCGAAGTATGCACAGTTTCCTTTTTGAAATTTATTGAAAGAAAAAATAGAAATGAAGATTTTAAATTAAAAAAAAAGTTCATTCTCATTTAGTTTCTCAGTCCTTCAAGTTGGCTGTCTTGAAAACTTTGCCCACAAATACTCTTTTTATGAGCTCCAAGGCTGCCATAATTTCTGCTTAGCCAATATTAAGACCGTGCTTCCCTATGATACAGGAAAAAAAGAAAACAGAATAAATTCAAATCATCACAGAATTTACTGAGTAATTCCTTTAAACAGACATTGCATAAAATGCAGCTGTGGTCCCTGAACAGAACCCAGAATCCCTGCAGAAAGCTCAGAGTCTTGAGAGATGAAGTCACATTCCTCCTTGCCTCCTCTGCCTCCAAGTTAAGAGATTGCCTGATGCTTTGGTACCCTCCTGGGTGAAGTGGGATTGAGGAGGCAACTAAATGAATCCTCATTAGCTGGTGCATTCTGAAATGCGTTAGTCACACAAGTACTCCATAAAATAATTTTGTTATGGAAAGTTTTCCAGTGAGACCTTGAGTGAATTATGCCTGCATCATGAGGTGGCAGCTGAGCGAAGGGGGATTTCAGAAATAAGTTTTTGTCTTAGATATATTCATCTTATCTAAGATGAAGAGATGCAGGGGTTTTATTGGACCTGAGCCAGAGAGAAAAGAGTGAAGTGTCAGGGAGACACTAGAGATAAATTAGCAGAACAACAAATGGATTTATGTTGAGATAAACTTAAAAGAGTAAAAAAACAATAGAGGAATTTTTGGTTTTACTTCAATTATTTGTCCTTAACTTTTCTCTGGAACTCATTTCCCACTGTTGAAGACTGCTTGGAAAGTTTAAATTACTTTAAATTTTTTACTGACAGCCATCAATGGAATTAAAACTACATTATACCAACAAGAATCAATACTCCCTTAATCTTTAAGATGTGAAATGGGTATCACCATAAACGTGCACAGAGCATATATAAACTTTTCATTTAGTTAGATTAACATTTGCATTATCCAGCAAATGGAAAAGGAATGTAACACTATTGTATCTGTTCTAAACCCATTAGTAAAAGAAACAGTCACAATTTGAAAACTGAGAACCAAAACACAAAAATACTTGTTATCTCTGATGGTGGCTTACTAATATTCCTGATTGATAACTGAACAACCTTTACAATTAAACATGGAAATTACCTTGTTAAGCCTATAAATGCCTATGAGGATCTCTTTTTTAATAGAAGTCTCCACCCTATCCAGGCTAACAGTAATGTTTATTTTAATAGACAGGAGAAAGTTTCAGTCCCTTCTTTCAAAAAATGGCTAATCAAAATACAGAAAAGGGTAGTACACGCTTACTAAAAACAGAAGGCTGGAAAAGCCAAGAGGTTCCTCTCTCTTCCACTAGTCACATACCATACATGAAGTAAGTCAGTTTAAATAGTGTTAGAAAATTATCTCTCCCAATTTTAAATTTTAAATGTCATGTCCATAATATTTAAAAGTTGTGGCCTCAACCATAATGACTTTGAATTGTCCTAGACCACCTAGTAACACTCCTGGTTGCACAGGGAGTTAGACCAAGGGCTTTCTAGTATGAATTCCTTAATCCCTGCAGGACACTTGGAGAAAGGAATCCTTTCAAAGAGGAACATGTTTCCTGTATTTGTATTTGAATCCATACTTCAATGTCCTGTTATATCCTCTAGGAAATTCTAATTGTGTTTAGCTGTCATCTTAAGTTCTTACGTGATTTAATGATATAGGATAAGATTATTCTGATAGGATATTAAGGGGAAATATAAAATTGATTTAATCCCCTGTTTTTGCATCAGCATCCTCAAATGACCTGTGCTGCTGAGCCACTGTAATTCCTAATGAGAACTAAGCTTTCTGTCATCATGGTTCCTGTAAAACTTCCAACCGGAAACACCAGTTCAAGAATTGTATTTCAACTTACTCAACTGAGGCCTGAGACAGACAGGCAAATAAGTGCACAAATACAAAAGCTTCCATTAAAAAAAACCCACCAAAACAAAACCTAAGATCACAGTAAGATTCAAGACAAAAATGGATTTTGATAGTGAACTGTCCAACTTCATGACCCACAAGTAAGGATAACTGAAGTAATCTTATTGATGATCAGAGAGTACATGCTTCTTTTACAAGGTACGAATCATGTTGTCTCCATGAAGTGGCATACATTGCAAACTGATGCTACATCACTATTTAGCTTCTCCCCATTTTCTTCTAAAGCCATCTACAAAATAAGTCCTGTTGGATCTTGGGAAGTTATAAACAGCTAAAAAGAAGTCTAATAATGGAAGAACAAACTAGAACTCCTACCTCCTGCTCCTAATTATCTAGAAGACCTCAGTCAAGTTGCTTTATTATAGGCCAAAGAAATTTGTGTGTCAATACCAAAAACTCTCATTTTCTTTACTTTTGGTCACATCATGCTATTGATAACCCAACATAATTTCATAGGTTTATATATATATGCTTACTGGACACGATTAAAGCAATGGTCAGTGCTCTGATTCAGACATGAGTTTGTCCTCCCCATGCACATTTCCAAAGAGCAGTTTTGATTTAGGATAGACAGGAAGCGAAAATTTCCTTCAGAGTACATCTAGTCTCCTACAAATCTACAGATTACTTCTCCAACAATTAAAGAGGCAACTAGCTGTGGATATAAAGACACCTTATCAGGCTCCATTAATTAAGATCAATAAATGAAGTGGTAGCAGGTTTAGATGTAAATTTGTACATACTGTTAGCCATTATTAGCTTTTATGTGCTGGATTATTTCAATGTTGTCATGTTGCATGACAGCATGTTGCAACACAAAAGGGACATAAATCTTTGTCATGAACCCTGTTAAAAGGTGGATGAGAGAGAGGAATGATGGACTTTTATTCCAGGGTGCATCTGACATAGACTGGGTTTTCTGTAGCAGTTAATGCCAAAGCAGATGGAGTTATTTTGAGAACTTTTACATTGCTATACTGATATTCTCATATTTAAAGACATGTTAGAGAATGCTAATATAGCCATTACTTTGCTATAATAAAGTAGTTTAAAAGATAAGCTATTTTTAAAGAGGTTTTTCTCTGTGGAATCCGTTCATTTGCCAACTAGGAGACAGTATAATCAGACTGGGAACTAGAAGTCACTAGAACATCAAAGAACATCAAAGCCTCTGCTGAATGTGATTGTCCATCACGGAACTCCCAGACTGACCTTTCCTGTACACAAAATATATAAAAATGAGAACTATGTAGCCTTGAAGACTTTAGCTCTGCAGATTAAAATAAGGATTCCTTAAAAAAAAAAAAATAAAAATGTATAGAACAAAATGGTCTCCAATATCTCATGAAATTTTAAATCTTTGGGACAAAAATACACTGAAAAACAATCAAATATTTTACCGGTACATGTTTTGGAAGAGAGGATAATTACATAATTACAAATCATCTATAAATACCTAAAAGATAATATCTATAAATGTAGGCCCAGCTGCAATTATTCTACTACCCTAAAAAATATCAACATGAAGAGTTAACAAATCAGCAGAATTATGAACAATATAGAGGATCGTGGAATTCTTTAGTCAGAAAGCAATTCTTCCTTTCTAATTTTGTTGATTTCAAGAACTTTTCCCCAAATCTTTTTTTATTATATGACTATCAATATATCCTACTAAAAATTAGCCTGATGTACAAACTACCCTAACCTAAGTATTGCCTATTGAACTTGCATGTTGACCTTCTTCAGTGTTCTAGTGTTTCTCTTTCTTGTCTTTTTTCTATGTATAATCCCCCTGAAAACCTATATTAATTCCACTGAGATATTTCTACTCCATCCCAAACAGACCCTAGCATAAAGTAACAGCCAAAGCAAAGAAACCTGGTTATGGATTCACATGACTAATTCAATAAGAGTAACACGAGGCATGCAACTAAGATTTTCATTCCAATGTTGGAACACAAATGTGTTTCCACAGAAAATTCAGAAAATGTAATCCTTTAAATTAAAAAAAAAAAAAGTATCAGAAATTTCAAAATGAATGCCTACAAAAGTAAGTAATGCATGATTAAGTAATGTAGTGTAGCATATGTCCTACATAGCTAGGTACAGTGGGGGGCAGCTATAGTATTAGGGCACCAATCTATGTATTGCAGACCATATGGCACATTTCTAGACCACTTGGATGCTGCAGCTGGTGCAAAATGAAGTTCCTATTTGCTTAGCAGATCTGGCAGTAGGAGAATACCTTATGCTAGTGATATTTTTACTATATGTTCCCACAGTACAACTTCACACTTGCTTAAGTGTGCTAAGTGTGCACAGGATTGCTAAACCTGTGTATGCTTTTGATGTTTGTTACCTGAAAAGCTCTTTTTTCTTCATGGTAAATCTCTTTTGATTTACCATGAAGTTAATCAGTATTTACGTCAGTAAATACTGAAGTATTCTCTCTGGTTTTCTTTGTATCTTACCTCTCTTAATTTTAGGACCATTATGGTGCTAAAATCTTTCTTCACCTTGTTGCTATTGACTTTCATTCTTCATAGAAAATTTTTCAAATTTCTTTTTCTGTCTCACCTAATACTTAATTTAAAAGATCCACTACATTTCTCCAGGAAACGTTTATCCAAGACCTGCCATGTAGAATGTCATTAATTCCTGGAAGATTAGGAAATATTGATGATTTATGTTTCTCAGTTACTAAGAGCTAGGTCTGAAAATGTGTCACACCTTATTTAAACAAATTAATACCTCCTACACCACTGTTTAAAGCCAAGAAAAAAGAAGTCTTGTTTTAGATCTTGTCCTCTCTATAGTCCAATTTAGAAAAAAAAAAAAAAATTTCCTATGAGGCTATTTCTTTCATTTTTCACTAAATGATGTGTGACAAGCTTCCCCAATACACCACCAAGCACAGTACACCAAAACGTCCCAATATGCTCAGGTCAGTAATTAATTTCTTTTACCCGTCTCCATCACAGAACACCCTGTGATTGATTATTATGATACAGTATCACAGCTATACAGGCTTGATTAATTACCCAGTTCTTCAGGGGTATAATTTACTATTAGAGAAAAAGAAAAGTTTCCTCCTCCAGCTAATCTCTCTAGCATGCACAAAGCATTTAGTTATTTCAATTTTAGAGGAAGAGTGATGAGCTGGGGTGATGACAACTGACAGTACTGGTCCGTGTTCCTCAAGATACCAAGCTCCATCTTTAGCTTGTGTAAGTCCACTGAATGTGTCTAACTGTTGACCTGCATCAAATGAATGCCTGGCTCATTCTTTAGTTCTCCTCCCCTGATAAAGACATATTTTTTTCTTTGTGAGATGAAGTAGGGAATCTCATGTTCTACTCATACCCTTCTTTCTCGTATTGAAAACTGTCCCATTAGCATTTCGAATGTTGGGGAGAAAACTTTTCTTTCACTTGTGGTACTACTGTCATACCTCCATAGTGAAACCCGTGGGATGTGCATTTATGCAGGCATTCAGTGCTCCTATCAGACCAGCCTGTCAAATACTGAACTCAGTTGGTAACACTCCTCTCAGGACCAAAACACTCTTGCCAAGATGGAGGTGCAAGCCCAGGGCTCACATTTCTGTGTATTCCTGCTCTCAAATGCCGCAAAGCCCTTACAGACATACTTAGCTTTAAACATCTGCTTAAGCCCCTCCTGTTTCTGGAAAGCATTGAAGCTTTTGCTTTAACACTTTGCTGAATCAGACTGCTGGTTAGGTGCCAGCTTTTGGCTGAGATATTAAATTAAAATCCCTTCTGGCTGCTTCCTTTGACCTGCAGCTGGAAAAGAAAAGTCCATGTAATTAAAAAAAAAAAAAAAAAAACCTTAAAAAAATTGAGAGGCATGTGCTTGCCATGGAGGCCTTTTTTGTCGGTGTTGGAGTTTTCCCGGTAATAGCTGTGACATGGAATTATATGAAGAGGTCTTTGTTGAGTTAATTACTGTTCGTGTGTAAGGTATTCAGAAGATTAAAAAAAAACCAAAACAACATCACATGGTGTACAATTACATCATTTTACAACTGCATCACTCTTTGTCTCCTTTTAACACGTGGCTTTTAACTTCCAAGAAAAGCACTCCCAGTGATTGACACCCCAATCCCTGGTCTGCCTTATCTCGAAAGAGATGCAGCTTTGTGCGGGACGACTATCACCACCTATTTAACACATTCTTCACATTTTTTTCAAGCATAGAAAACACCCAGGGAGGTCTAACGTCATAAAAAAAAAAAAAAAAAAACAAGGCGTTCACAGCTGCTACCAGCTCCAGCCCGAGGAGCTGCAGCAGCACGTTCGGCGCGGCGCAGCATCGTGCGAGCGGCACGGCCAATCATCCCCAGCCCCGGGCGGTGCCGAGGCGGGGACACGAGCGGCCGGGGGGACGGAGCCGGGGATGGACCGCCGGGGATGGGAGGGAGCTGCCGATGGTGGGAGGGAGCAGCCGGGGATGGGAGGGAGCTGCCGATGGTGGGAGGGAGCAGCCGGGGATGGGAGGGAGCTGCCGATGGTGGGAGGGAGCAGCCGGGGATGGGAGGGAGCTGCCGATGGTGGGAGGGAGCAGCCGGGGATGGGAGGGAGCCGGAATTGGGAAGGAGCCGGCGCTGGGAAGGAGCCGGGCGGGAGCGGCGCGCGGGAGCTGCCGGCGCTGGGCTGTGTTGCGGCGCCCTCTGGTGGGGGCGGCGCGCAGTCGCAGGCCGGGCGGGGGCTGCGCTGTGAGCAGCCCCGGGATCGCCGCCCCGGAGCAACTCCGAGCTCTTTCCCAGCGGCAGATGCTCGTTATTGGAAAGGCTCTGCTCCTCTCCTCTCTTAGAAAGAATCAGGCTCGACTCTTACATAAAGCACAACAATTCGAAAGGAAGAGATCGCATCGTATGTTTCTGTGTATGTGGGTGTTACTTAGCTTATGACTGTATTGCAAAGCTGTTGTTTGGCTTTGTTTGTACTAATAATATGCAATATGCCATTATTATAATATTGCTGCAGGTCTAAGGAAGAGTGACACCAACAATATTGAAATTAAAAGTGCCAATAACACCACCATATTTACAACGGTGTGGGCTGCTCTGGCCCTCTTCACCTAACCCTTTCAGGCTTCTGTATTTTTTACTCCTTAATCCTTCTCTTAGAGTGACACGGTGATATTTAGAGGGTATCTCCAATAGTGGGAAATTAGTAGAGAGGAAGGAAGATAAGGTTTCCTCTGTGGTGAATCAACTTTTCTTTAATAAATGGTAGATCAGATATGGGGTAAAGGAGCATCAGGGAGTTCCAATGGGAAAAGAATGAGGCAGGGAGCAATGAAGATGCAGATCGCCCATGGGGAGATTACCAGGGAGAGATCCTGACATACTACAATGTGGAGGAGTTAGTAAAGGGAGAGATCCTCACATTAACCCCCCTGAGATTCCTTTGGCCCATGGTTAGAGCCACGAGTAATCAAGATAATGTCAGTGAAGCTTCTTGCTCTGACTTCTCCATCAGTAGATCTGTTTAACTGCTTTGTCTGATTATTGGTAGCCTGCAGTCACAACCATCACTCTTCTTAAGTTAGAATTAAGAAACAGTAACCCAGAGCATGATACATAATGCAGACCAGTTTATGACAAATTAGAGGCTGAATTCAGACAGTTCTACTTTTGTGAGCACTAGAAACTATTTGTTTCCCAATAGACAGCAAGCTGCTACTTGCTTAGAACATACATCTAATAGATGTACAAAACAAACCCATGATAGGTTGTGAACCTTTGCCTTAGAGAAGTATTAGATTGTTAAACATTCACCATTTTTTAGGCCAGTAGTGTTTATTGAATGCATTTGAACTGCACTGTTTTGCTCTGGCACATCCACGGTGCAGATCCTGAACAGACGGGAGAGGAGGCTTTGGGGGAGGGAGGGAGAACCTGAAGACAGCGAGGCAGCAAGCTGACCTTCCTGTGTGCTTGTTTCTTCTGCTTTCCTGCACTCCACTGACAGCCAGTCCCACATGATGCATGGTGATTGCTGAAACCTGCTACCTGCTGTGTGAGTCTGATACTTTCCAAAGGATGATTGTAGCTGAGAAATGCATGACCCTTGCTCTCACACATCCACACACAATACAAATAATATTTCTTGGGCAGGAACAAGATGGAGGGGTTTTCCCCTCTTCTTCTTCTTCACTCCACATGGGAAGGGCACTGCCTATTATTGACTAACCTCAGTTATGGACTCAGGACTAGTTTTATACAGCATATAGCATTTTGTGGGCTGTCATATCTGGTTTTATGCTTCTTGTTTTTCCCTTCATGTGGCTGCCTGACATGGTAATGCCTGCAAACACAATTAATGAAAGCAGTTCTACTCATAGTAACATCTCAAGTGGTACTTTCATTGGCTTCACATTTACCTCCTGTAATATGATTTATATTGTTGGCAGTTGGAATGGTTCCTGCTGTGAAGCTCATGTGCTCTTTCTCTGGGGCTCATGTTCCCTTTCTGTTATGTGCCCTCAACAGATGTGAGACAGAATAAGGAGACATGTGATGCAAATATCTTACAGAGGGCATGAACTCAATGTGCTTCACAGGCTGCTCAGGTAAAATACAAGCTGTCATTAGGTGTTACAAATCATGCTGTGGGGCAAGGTATTTAATAACTTATGAAAGACAAACATTTATGAACTGTAAACAGACTGGGACTAATGAATGAGAGTTCACTTTCAGCAGCAGGTGTGATTTAAGAGTTTCCTCTCACCTTGGAGGTGCTCATTTCTCATTTATTGCAAGAGATCACTATTCTTTGGTTGTCCTCTTTGGTGGTATGACTGCACCACCTACCAGATCTTTGCATGGCTCTTTCCCAAGAAGTGGGAAGAGGCTGTATTTTTTAAAAAAACATTTTCCCAGATCACAAAAACTGTGTAATTGGCACAAAGAAGGGGTGTGTGTGATAGCCTCTTGGAGAAGAACCAGAAATAATTGCCAGTGAGTGGGAAATTGGTAAAGACATCTTAAATCAGATATGCTGCAAGCAGAATAATAATATGGAAGCATATTCTTTTACTGCGGCAATGCCAAAAACAGATTGCATGCTAAGAAAGCATAACCCTGTAAGAGATGCAAAATCCCACCCAGAACACACAATCTGAGGAGAACAAATGATGATGAGAAAATATATTCTGTTTGCAATTAATCAAGCCATTGATAATATCTTGCACTTTATAAGATGCAAAAGGATTTTAATGTTATCTTAAATATATTTAAAGGATGCACTACAAATCATCTTCTCGCCTCCCCTTCTTACTTCAGCACCATTCACAGAAATTTTAAACAATATTCCAAAAGCTGAAAAGATTCACAGTTTTTCTTTAAAACTAAGTGTATCTAAGACTAAGGGAATTTTGTAAAATTATCAACACAGATTTGGGAAATTAGAGAAATTATGTAATTGCTCCATGTTCCACAGTTTCTAATAAGATTTGATTACATGGTTGAGTGGAGAAAAAATCTATCAAAAGGTTATACAAGTTTAAAATCTGAGTGTTTTAAATTACTATTGTGAGGCAAGTCAAATTTTGGGTTTATAAAATTATGAACATTTCAACAAGAAAGTATATATTTGCATAAAGAAAATAATGTATAAATTATAAGTTCATAAAATATTACTTGTAATGCTTCCAAACACACAGGGAGCAAACCACAGCTGTCTGATCTTGGCACTAGCCCTGCCGTTTTCACAAATCACAACTCAAGGGTTATTTTTGCCTTGCCGTGAGAGAAGGAGCCATCTAATTCAGGCCACAGGAGGCCCCCACAGAGCAGGCAAAACAGCAAACTTCCACAGCCTCCCTGGATTTTATATGAATACATGTGCAGAATATCTGCTCTATGGTTTTAGCATGCAGAAGAGACCCACAGCTGACAAGATGAACAGAGCATTAGCGGTTCTGTCACCGAGTAGACACAGAGTCTATACATTTGGTACTGATGAACAACAAAGTTCAGTGAAATAGAGATAGTCACTTTAGATTAGTTATTAGAACACCAAGTACACTACCTTTCAGTCTTCAAAATAATTTCTGTAGTAATAAAAGTCACTGTGGCAGTGTAGTGCTATTGTGGCAAATTTCATCTATTCCCCTCTTGTTTATAAGCTCCACTGTAATAATACTTTACCCATCAGAATTCATTGAAATGCATTTCATTATGCCAATCAGCCCCCTGAGTCACAGCTTTATTGTATTGCATTTCCTTTCTCCCATATTTGAACTTTCTTCTGATACTAAAGCTGATTCCAAGCCCATCATAACCAGTTGCAAATTAGCTTTTATTCTGCTCTGACTGCTGAAGTGTGTTTTAATAAATTCATGCCAAAAATTTTATAATATTAATACACTTTATCTTTTAATTATTCTATCCCAGATTAATATAGTTATTTCAGATTTATTTCATGCATTTTCTTGGTCCCACGATGGGCTAGAATCTTTATGACTCTCATGAGCATGGGTATTTGTGGTAATACTATGTTCCGCCTGATTTTTTTATTAGAAATTAGCATCATGTCCCAATATTTTATAAAGGGAAAGGAATACACCATATGTTATGTGCATGTTTTCTTTGGAACACACTTTTGAAATAACCTGTAAAATCTCTTCAAGTATGAGATACAGATACATAGATACAGATACATAGATATATAGAGATATATCTATCTATCTATCTATCTACACAAATAGAAAATATACTTATGACCAATTTGTTGAGAGCAAGAAGGAAGGCCTTGCTCCCTGATTGGCACCCGCTAATGTGCTACATGCACTTGGGGAAGTTAACTCTCTTGTTCCCCTTCATCATCATTTAGCTCTTCCAGAGGATACCAGCATAGATACACTCACTGTATCTCCACAGCTCAGGATTGTGTTTTCAGTGTCTATACACATTTCACACGTTTGAAGTGTGCTCATAAAGGAGTTTTACCTCTTAAAGGAGTGGCAGGGCCAGAGAATATATAGAACTGCTTTAGCAGTGCAGTTAGAATAATTTGAATTCTATACTTTCCAGTAGTGTTTTTTCTGCAGGAAAATTTTAATCCATGTTACGATATTCTTTCTTGGTGAAAGCCCTGTGTTGGATCAGAAGGCTATGAAATGACATGCTAGGTTCTTCTGTAAGTGTCTGTTTGATGGTAGTGTATGAAGACATATAGACATGACTTTATCTAGTCAGAGATCCATTAAGAGAGAAACAAGATGAGGGGAGTCACCAACTCCTGTCTCTCAGCAGACTGACACTTTCTACTGTGAAATATTTTGGGGAATATTTTCTTTGAGGACTTCCCACACTTCTAAGCCTGGGCTTACTTGACAGGATTGTGCTGTTAGATTGAGGCGTATACTTTTTCTCACAAAATTCTCAATATGTTTGCTGAGATTAAAGCTGATGGTGTAACTTTTGTTGTGTCTCTGCCTGCGTTTTTCAGGTCAACTTTTTTAGCATGTTGAAAGTAATGAAACTGACCTTGCTGCTGAAGGTACAGCAGCCACACATATAATGAATACACATGGATGTTTAAAGTGGGAACAGTTAGGGCCCACATTTGTTTTATTGGCCTTTCTTTTTTGCCTTTTTTTTTCTCTCTGAATCATTGAAAAGGCTTGTGATTGTTCAACAGGAGGGGGGAAAGATATGTATTATTTACGGGGCAATTCCTCCTAGCCGGCATCTTGTATCTAAGATTCAAGCATGCAAAGGCATAGGAAATGTGCTGAACTTTGGGTGTCTTGCCCAAAATTTCATTTGCAGGGATCTTAGTTCACTGTTTTAATCAGCAACTAGTTTTTTCCTGTCTGGTCTCAGAACAGAAGTTTTAGCTGCAGGTAATCTTTCCTCCAAGCACATGATGCTAAGAGCACTGCTGCCATGTCCAGCTCCAGTGCTGAGGAAAAGTTGGTTCAGAAAACATCTGTGATGATGAATACAGGAATTATTTGGTAGGTGGTACAGTTAAACTAGTTCTGCAGTCACAAACACACCATAAACTACAGGAAAATTAGACTAAGATAAGGAGAGCGGATCTTCAAAAACACCTTTAAGCCACTCCTGAAGAGAGAAAAGACTCAGGAAAGATGGAAGCTGTAGCAGATGTTTTCTACAACAAGGGAAAAAAAAAGAAAATCGATCTCTAAAGCAGACTAGTTGGAGAGAGACAACAAAATTAAAGGAGAAAAACACCATGAAACCTAGGGTTTTAAAAATCATATAATAATTGTTAGCATAATTTGCTATATTTACATTCCACTGATTTTTTTTACATTTGCATTTCAGAGAACAGGAAAATTGACATCAGTTCTAAGAACTGCTTTTACTACTTCCTTCAAATTCTGAGTTCCACATGTACTTTTCTATTTTTATCTTTTATCTTTGCATTCTTGTCCTTCTCCAGATTGCCTTTATGAGATCAGGACTAATCCCTAGAATAAGAAAAATAAATTATTTTGTCCCTCAGACAATATTGATTTCTATACAGTTAAGGATTCAAAAATGTCTGTTTATACTGGAAATTATTTTAATACTAATTCCAAATTGTCAAATATTATCCCTCTCTACCTACTTGTAATATATCAGCACTTGACAGTATGTTCCTCTTCAGAATAAAGCATTCCCTTTTTCCTTAATATTTCTTTTTCATTTTATTTTCCATTGTAAACCCTCCTAGCTCAGGTTGACAGTATCTTTTAAGATTGACCTTTTCCACTAGATGGCACATGGGGCCATATGAGTGTCAGGAGAGACCCAGGTTGCTGGACTGTCTCGTAAGAATGCATGTAATGTTTAAGAAACAAATATTCAATGTAAGACCAACACATTTCTTAACTGCTGTTAACTGGAGTGACTCCATTGGCTTCACTGTGATGTGCTGATCCATAAAACCAAAAATTAATGTGTATTGCATATAAAGTTATTTTCTAAGCTGTGTTATTATACATCATGGAAATGGAGAATTTCTATGTTTAATATGAAAACAGTATTATAAGAAACGATGTCATATAATATCCTAATATCTCGTTCTTCGTAGGTCCTTAGAGACCATTGGTATGAATATTTGAGCATCAGATGGAATTGTACCTGGTTACCATATCAAAATGCTACTAGAAATGTACAGGCACAGTACAATGAATAAAATATGCAGTGAATAAAAAAGATTTCAGTGAAAAGGAATAAAAATGAAACATATTGTTAATTCTTCAAAAACCTAATATCTCTTTAAGATTTGCCATGATTATGGTCCTTGCTTTTAGTTCCAACAACCCCTTCAGTGAAAATTACTGATGTTTATCTAAGAATTCCTGAGTCAGAGTGTGTATATCCCTCTTTGTGCCAGAGGACTGCTTGCCCAACAGCCTTTGACTGCCCATCTCATGTTGGAGGCAGTTACTCAATCCTATTTGTCAGGTCATTTTAAAAAATCTTGGCAGACCCGGAAAGTGAGAACCTTGGAGCTGAAACTTGTGGGTGAATCTCAAGCTTTTCATTTGTCTAGGAGCTACAGAAACACCCCTCTAAAGACCCCCTTGTTCCTCTAATTTGGCTTATGCCAAATATAGTGACTTCTATCTGTCATTTTTTGTCTTGGGCCACAATGGAATTTCTGATACCTGGGAAGCCATCCAGCTCACCAAATGAAGTCTGTGACTACATTCCAGAGGGTCCATGACACTTGCCCAGGTCTCCCAAATGACATTTTCCTTACACAGAAAGTCTTCAAAGAGATTTACACTTGAAAGCTTTTATGCAACTGGTGCGATCACATAATATTTCTTGCTGTAGGGTGATCTCCAGCTCTTTTTTGTCCCAAAGTGAACTCCAAACTCTCTCTAAAAATAGGCTTTCAATTTTGTTTTTTTTCATATCACACTGACTATTGCACTGTTTATGTCTTCTGCAGTTATTGAGACTCTAGAATGACCTGTATAAAAAATTGGCACAAACCAAACCAGTCTGGTGCTATCTTTCTTTCTTTCTTACTTCTACGGCTGTTTGCCCAGGCTAGCTCTAAGGAAGACCTAGACTAAGTAAAAATGTGACTTTTATCTAAGCTACAAATCTGAGCTACAGAGGAGGGGACAATTCCCATGGCAAAGACTTTCCATGAGAAATATTCAGTTATTTCATCCCCAAAAGAAAGGACCTGACAGAAGTGGTCAATAAGGTATTTGATTTCAAATACTATGCAGAAACAAAGATGCATGGCACAGAGACCATGATCATGCCAGCCACTCCCGCATAAAAAGCAAGAGCTGATTTAAGTAAATTTGGTCTTTTAAGTGGTCTCTGAAATACATCTGGAGAACAGACCATTGCAACTGGCTGCCTTTGTGATATGAAGGCAAATCACCACTTCTGCCCTTTGTATATATATGATTCTGCCCTATAATATGAATTTACTCTATAATATGAAACACGTGAACATGATATAGTCATCTCCTGAAGACAATACACACAGAATCTCTCCAGTACTCCTCACTATGCCACCAGTGCCTCCTGTGACTCATCTGACCCTCAATCTTATGTCCTTAGAGATGGCCACACCACCCATATCTTATTTTTTGTTGCCCAAAGACTCTAGATGGGCATCTGGGACTGAACAGGATGGGATGAAGAACATCAACATCAGCAAGGCTTTTATTTATCATGAAGAAAAGGTCAACCTGGAAGTTGCTTGAACAAGAGTGAAAATATCTGCTGGGTAGAAGAGGTGAAGCACCCTTAGCTGTACATGTCTATGAACCACCAGCTGTTTTTTTATTCACAAATGTGTGATGTTGGTTTACTTGTTCTTCAAAAAATTTTGAGCTATGAGATATTATATAAGTCAAAACTGTGAAATACGTGAAAGATGAAAACACTGACAGTGATGAAACTGTTGACATGCTACAAGTTAGTAACTGAAGGACTCAAGAGAAAAATGTTATCATTATTTAAACTGTGATCCAAACTAGAAAGCAATAGACATTCTGGAGACCTCAGAAAGATCAAAAAACAGTTTATCACAACTTCTCTTGTCTGACTGGTGGCCACCCAGCAAAAAGGCAGTATGTCTTTCTGGGTGTCTGCATTGGGGTGGTAAGCATGTTAATGCTTAAGCTAGCAGCATGTGAATCCTCTGGGTATTACCCAGGAAAAAAATTGCAAACTACTCTTGTATTTGTCATGCACACTTTACAGTTCCAACTCAGCTAACTCTTCAGTTCGTGCTGTTACTGGATGTTATGGACACAACCTGAGCCTTCTCTGTTCAGAAGGTGTATGTCTAAAAAGGCAGTCTAGAGGAGATGGTTTGCAAAGAGAGAATGGGAGTAATCAAACTCAGAGGCTCTGTGTTTTCTGACACACATCATGGTAGGAGCACCTCAAATCTCCCTTCCATAGCTCTGGATGTTAACTCCTGCTCCACTGGCTTAGTCAGAGCTAGAAGTTAAAACAGCTATTGGCCTAGATAGAAATGTAGATCTTCATCATTGCTAGCATGGATACACAAGAGCTAGTCTGATAACATGGCTCCATGTAGTTATCACCAATTCAAAATATTCCTGAATTTTCCCTGTGCACCAAATATGCTAAGAAGGAGACAATAGCTAAAGTCACCATAAAGGACTGTTAGGACCTCATTGAACTGCACAAGCCATGGTGTAACACTGTTTTCAGTCTCTCCAGCAGATGTAAAATAAACCCCTAAAAATCAATTCCTCCCACTGCTACTAGACCCTGAAAATGAATTAGCTGCAGTTTATAATCATCTGCCTAAACAACTGCCAAAAATGCTAATGAAATTGGCATAAGCACCTGATCACAGTCCAACAAAAAAGTTTATAAACAAAATAAACACACTTAGTCCTCGCACTAGGTATGGTAGAAAAGCTTGTTAAAAATGATCCTGGAATCATATAAAGTTAAATATTATTGGAACTAGAGCAGTTCTTTCTATTCCTTAAGGTTAAAAGGAGCAAAAACTTGATAGGAACAAACGACAGATAACCTAGGAGTATTAGCCTAGACCTAAACCACTGCAACTTTTGACACACATGTAATAGTCATAGTAATTATCAGTGAAGTAGTTAATAAAAAATAACATTAAAGAGCCACTTTAATTGGTCAAACACTGCTAAGTCAGCATGTCCTGAATCTTCCTCTGTGAGCATGAATGGCATATGAACCAGGGATTTATTTTTATCCCTGAGTGCTCAGTCACTTTTTCAGTGGAGCCCAACTGGCTGCAATGTCAGAGATCTGAAGAGAGATGGTTAACACCTTCAGAATTTTCTTCCTTCTTTTAAATGAGTAGCTATATAGGGGCATGTGTATTTGGTAAACCTCTTTTGAAATACAGGCAACATTTTGATCTAAAGCTATCTTGTTTTCTAGAAGTTTCTTTTGGAGCTTGCAAAGAACCAGAAAAAGCCAGTGAGCCTTTAGCCCAAGGAGACCAAGGGTTGCAAAGACTACATGGACAGCCATGGCATTCCCACCTGTCCAAGGAGCCTTATTTACCATCTCTTCAATTGGAGGCCAGCGCTTCTCAAGTTCTTACTGTGCAGCAAAAGCCCAAAAACCCAGGAAGACAGAACAAGCAGCTCAAATTCTCAGAAATTGTAGGCATCCCTTTTGACACCATTGTCTTTTTTTTTCCCCAGTTTACATATCCTGACAGCTCTGTAACTGTCATGGGAGCCGGCTGTTGTATTTTCTTCAAGTGAGGGAAAAATCAGTGTCACTGAGGAGACAAGGTTTACTATTTTTTGGGGTGGGGTAGAGCTCCTGTAGGTCAGGCTTTACATGAAAGCTTTCAAAATTTCCCTCAAAACAGACATGCAAAATTGCATTCTCAGGAATCTAAAATTCTGACAGATTTTAAAATTTCTTTAAAAGGTGGATGGAAAATGTGCTAAAAAAGGTCATCATGTATTACTTTTTTAATGGGTTTAAAATATATCTCATTGGACTAATAACCTTGTTAAAACTATAACAGCATTTTTCTTCAGCTTAAAGTTCCTTGGTTAGGCAGTAGGTATATTATAAATATCAAAAGTGTGTTACGATATGTTGTAAAATTCCTTTACATAACTATGAAATCCTGAATATTCTTGGGCTAAGGAAGTTCTCCTTTATAAAGCCTCTGTTGCTATTCACCTGTCAGTGAATGTTTGCCTGTAATTTTCTCTCAGTTTGAAGAGTAGTGATGAGTCCTGAGAGATTCCTCTGGAAATACTGTCCTCAGATGCTTGGAGTTAGAACTCTCCCTTCAGTTGCACAGCAGTTGTTGCCTGCCACAGATGGAGGTGTAAATTTATGTTGCTTATTTGTTCTAATAATCTCTTATTAGTAAGAACAGCAAACTAAAACTACAGGAAATGTAAACAGGAGGGCAAATGCAGAGCCACATTCTTCTACCTGGCTTCTCCTAAATGTGAAGTCATTTTCAGTTGATAAATTGTTAGATTTCCTGCACACCTTTTTCATGTTGTTGAACTTGAAAGTTTCCAGGGAATTTGCTTGACACATTCCCTCAGTATTAACTTGATTTCTATTTATCTCTCTCCCTTGCCCTCTCCCTCTCTATATGCCTTTTATTCAGTGAATGTGGTGTGAATCATAAAAACAGATCTACAGATGTGATTGTGGTGATTATAATTTTTATGCATTTTGGTAGAAATTTCATCTCAAATTATGGAGCAAATGAGTATGATTTTTATTATTATTATTTATACCAGTGTATCAGAGAGGACCAATTAAGCTATCTCCCAGAGTTCCCAGCAGAGTCACTGGAAAGAGATGGAAAGCAGGAGCCTGGTTCAACTGCTCTCAATGTCCCATGAAGGAAGCTATTTCTCTCCACGGCACAGGGGTTAAAGATTGATTTTGTGAATGCCTCTTCCTTACCCTATGTGTTGCAGTTTCAGAATGCTGGAACTGATCCAGCCCAGTGGGTACCCCCTGGGCACCTCTAAACATCACCAAGTTCCAAGCAGAAGAGCGAAGAACTGAGCAACCCTTCCACCTGTTAAAACATATGGGCAGTATACCAGGGATTCTGAGGCTGACCAATCTGCTGAACTCAGAGCATACCAGAAATGGAGTGTCATTAACTTATCCTTTCTTGCATTTTCCATGGTTCCTGGAATTCCACAACCTGGGATCTATGATTCCTAATGATAACATCAAAGAAAATTAAGTGTTCCGAGGTTAAGTAACATTATGATAAATAGGGTTTGTGATGCTATATTTTCACATATTTTCATATATATTTCCTTATATTATAAAACATATTGCTGCATCATGTTCAATGCCCCTGAAGAGCATATGATCATATGGGTTTCAAAACCTAACTTGAAAATAGTACATTTTAAAGTCTGTTTTAAATTTGTTTAGTAAGAAGTTGTTTATGGTATTAGAAAACTTCCACCACAGCAGCAGATGATGCTGAACAGTTGGATGGCTTGAACTGAAGGGGCTGTTGTAGCTGTATGGCAATGACAATACATATGGCCGTAAATATAATATGCCATAAAACCACACTGTGGACATTCTACTGCTATTGCTATCAGTAAACCTGCAGCACCAAAGAGCACAGACTCTAGTGATATGCAGGTAAAGCAGTTTTTCTCACATGGTCTGTGGCAAAGTTCCTCAAGGCAAAACTCCCACCAAGTGAAGATATGCCACTGCCAAAATTGTAGGTCTGATAATTGTGAGATGTCACAAATTATGTTCTTATCCTCAGTAAGAAGACCATATTTGTGTCTACTCCCTAATCATTTATTTAAATACCTACAAATTCCAAGTGAACAACCTAACTTGCAAATAACTTCACAATCTTTTTTTTATTTGTAATAACATCCAATCCAGAATTATTTCTAATGTTATGTATATTTGTATAAGCATCT
Organism: Pardalotus punctatus; assembly: GCA_013400915.1. NCBI lineage: Eukaryota > Metazoa > Chordata > Aves > Passeriformes > Pardalotidae > Pardalotus > Pardalotus punctatus. Next base: position 344,889 of record VZTX01026607.1, on the reverse strand, counting down.
AGAATTAAGGTTGAATTCTACTCAGAAATAAAGAGAAGGATCTAATGAGTCACCATTTTGAATAACATCTTCTATGATATGATGTTGTCCCACAGAAAAGTAAGGGCATCTCTCAAATACGGGGCAAAATTCTCGATAGACACCAATTTTAACTTTTGAACAGGACAATTATCTTAGGCCCCACAGGAACCCCCTAGGTTTACTCACTGGCTTATAGGGATAAATTGCACTGTGTATGTGCTGTGTCACTGGTGGAGGACAGGTCCAGAGCATTAATTTCAACATATAACTTCCAGAAGTCTAACACTTTAGATTCCTTACTTATCTTTGTCAAAGAGATCCTGTCACTTCCTTTGTCATATAAATCTAACTGAGGTCTCCAGTGTTTACATACTGCTAAGCAAGCAAAGAAATCTGAACATACATCTTCAAACAATCTGATAATATGAAATCTGATGGATTATGGAAAATAGTACTTGTGAAAGACACAAGAAGATAAGATTTCTCTGGGAAAAAAAAAGACAAGAACAGTGAGTAATATCTTTGTCAATAGCCACTGGGCACATAACAAATCAAGGGTGTCTGCTTGCAGTTTAAGATCAGCCCTGAGAATTTAAATTAGTTTTGCTCAGGGAATGTGAACATACCTGAAAAGGTTTGCAGTTTTTAAATCTGCAGATCAAAAATTTGCACTGCACAAAATGCTGACCTGCTCTGGAGTTATAGATATCTTTGTGTCTAAGTCTGTTACATGCTATGGCTTCTAGGGTCTGGGATACAGTTATGACTACCTTAGAAAAGCACAAAGGGCAGAGGGTTTATGACCCTCCCTTGAGTGTCTTTTCAAATATACATTCTGCATTTTCGGTTGTAATCCAATTGACTCTCTCTTGAAACCAGAAAATGGAGGATTCAACAAGTTCAAGGGGAGTTTAAGGGGAGAGGAGAACAAAAGCTGAACTGAAGGTGATGTCTAGCACTCCAAGAGTTTTGCCTTCAGCTACATACTCTGGGGTGGTGGTGACAGAGGTACAGGCTCCTTGTTTTCTCGGTGGGGACCCACTGCCCTCCACTGCACCCCCGCTCTCCCTGCACACTTGTAGTGGACTGAAGTCCAGCTGTGGCCTGCCACCAGACCAAGCCAATGTTCAGTGGATGGCTGAAGAGGCCAAGTAAATTCATTGAAACTGCAGAAAAAAAAAATCTAGCAAAACCTCTCAAAAATACTAATTTTTTCAAAGGTTAGCATATTGACCCAGTTTATTGTGTGATCAGCTGAGTGTCAGAGTGATGCAAAGGAAGAAAGCATCAAGCATCGGGAAAAGACCCAGAAGGGGAAGGAACAAAGTAGGTGGGAAAGGGACTGACACCTCCTGCTTTTACTGGAAGCAAACCCTTGGTTTAGTTTAACTGCAATGTGAAACTGTGCCCTGGGTGTATATAAACCCTGACTAAGTGCTCTGCTACGACAGGAAGGTACTCAGGGCACTTGCAAAGAATGAACAATCTGCTTCTCATAAGACTAATGTTTCAGACATTCTCCTGATTCAAATAGGCATCACTGCACTGAAATCTGCTTATAGGTGATTTATAAAGATATGTTTTTAAAGTCATACCCACCACAGTAAGAATTGACAAGGACTATTAGAAAGGAGGGTACTCAAGGAGAAGATCATTGTCATTCTCTGCACACCTAGACAGGAGTCATGGCCCTATGTCTGAAAAAACACCACTCTAGAAAAAGAAAAAAAAAGGTATTTGGGAATAATTTTTGCTGATATACTGTGGGAGAGCCTTGTTTGTGCACTACTGGAGTTCAATAACAATTGGCAAAATCTAAATTCCATACCTAAGGATAATGGTGTCAGATCATGATGATTCTTTCTCTTATTCTCTTTCAGATCAATAGATGAAATAAGGGCTGGAGCCAGTGAAGTCAACATGAGGTCTGTCCCTGCCAGGTTTTCAGGATCAGTCCATATGTTTCACAGGATGGGAAATGGTAACATCGTGACCAGTTGAGTAATCTGAAGTGTAAACCTGATGGCATTGGCTGCACTGGATATAACTCACAGGATCACTGTAGTTGGTGATGCTAAATGTATTTCCCCTTCATAATCTGGAAACTACATATTCTTTCGGAAGAAAAAGAAAGCATACAAGCAGGATGAGGGAAGGGTCATGCTATATGACTGTAATATGCATGTTGAAAATGAAGGGGTTTGTATGTTTTAATATAGCTCTGTGATCAAGAAAAATAAATGGTTATACCAGTGAGTTCTACTTTCACAAAATATTTATTAAAAGCTGCACACATGCCAGATATTTCTCAATGTACAAATCCATGGCATTTGTTTTCAGGTCCATACTTAACTTCATACCAAACCTTGGACCGAACACTAACAGCCTATGCTGATTGAAAATATGGGCATGTGTAATAATTAAATAAACCTCTAATTTGTCCTCATCTTTATATAATGTACAGGTGTTGAGGATTAGATCCACAAGAGGACAAAGGAGCCACAGCACCAGGTGTCGCAATACTCAGCCTGTATGAGCCCTGCACTGTAGTGATTGATCGGGCTCCAGGTTTGTGTGGCACTTGGGAGAGGTAAGGTGGGAAAAACGAAACAAACCACTGCCAATAAGCCGGGTAGGAGCTGCTTAAACTGCCCAGCATAAAATGTTGGTTTTAATCAATATTCATTGACCCATAGGAAATGACAGTAACTGGGTAATACAGTGTCTGGGAACTCAGCTGAGGTCTGTGTGCTAATTAATAGCTATTTTACATGGACACTTTTAACAGTGGTAGATATTGGGGATCTCTGCTCCAGGGTACCCAACAGCCCGGGGGTCCCAAGAAGCAAAGTGAAGAAGGAACTTCTATCACTGACCTTCATATCTTGTATTATTTACTTTGAAAACATTAGGTGGTTTCATTGTTTTAATGTGTGTTAATCTGGTTTTCTATTCTGAAGATCAATCACAACTCATTAGTGTGACCTGGAGGAACTCAAAAGCAGAATTTTCCTAACTCACCTTTCGTGACTCTGTTAACAATGACCCAAGAACATCACAGCCATTACCGTGTCTTCTTTATGCTTTGGTAATGCCCATCTTCTATAACTCATCTATCAATTTCTACATGACACAGTGACTAATTTATTACCTCCTCTTAGATAAGATCCATCATGTTTCCTTTGTTTATAAAATTAACTTTCTGATAAAAGTAAAATGCCAGACAATTCTACAGTGATGATCCTGGAAAATCCATATTGCATATTACATTTTCTGTTTACTTACAAGTCTTTAATTATTAACATCTGTCTATTTATTGTAGTACTCCTGTGTAATCTTAAGATCACACTACGATTTCTTCAGGTATTCAATTTTAATTTTTTTTTCTGAAATTGTAGAATCACAGAATGTTTGGGGCTGTAAGGCACCATTATGTTAATCTAGTTCCATCCCCCCTGCCATTATTGTATGCCATCACCATCAGAGTATTCAGTAAATACTGTTGTCATGTTTTGGGCAATCTGCTCTATAAATCCTCATCCTCATTACCAGTCTTCTCTTCACCCTCACTTGCTGTACTATCATCATTAGTGAAATGTGCTAGCTGGCATAATAGAACATAATTAAGCAGTGCCTTTACTAGCAGGATGTTTTCTCCATTCAATCTGGGAATTCCAGAGTGCCCCATAGCGACATGGGGCTTCTCATGGGAATTCTGGTAGCATTTTTCTCTAATAATATTCTTAATATTTCTTCCCATATTTGAACTCAACCATGGATATTTATAGTGGAGTCTGATTACCACTGCTATTCAGGAGAAGGATTCTTTCATCTTACCCATTTCCTCATTTTCCCCTAAAAGTATTCAGACCCAGGACAATTCTGCATTATATTTTATTTATCTTTGTGTTTTTACCAACTTTTACAAAGTAAGTTTAATCAAAAATCACAAAAATTGGTTTTGTATTAAAAAAGAAAAATCAAACTGTCACTACACAATGCATTTACTACACCTTGACTGAAGGAGTTGCATAAATGGTGTGTCAGTTTTTCTCTGATGCCTCCATGAGTTTGTCAGTGAAAGCCAAGGAGATCTATGGGTGCTGTACTCTTAAAACTGGGCTTCAAATTTCCTTGTTTCTCCACTGCTGAATCATTGATTTGTTACTAGACAATCTTGAGCCAAAATCCAGTCAGTGCCACCATGAACTCATTTTGATTCACAAATTAACTGGTAAATTGGGTTCTTTCTGGGAATACTTGTGCGTGGCCTTCCCTTTGTTTCTGGTGCAAAAATAATTCGTCTACCTCATTATCACACAAAGTGAACAGAAGTGGAGAAAGCTGGTAGGACTGTTCAGCTTTGAAATGTATTCACTGTTTCTGTGGGGAAAATCAGAAACTAATCTAGATTGGTCTTTCTCAATCATTCATTCAGTATTGGACCCATGCTCCTATCCAAGCCTAAATGCCAGAGACAGAAAATAATGAACATGCGAATAAATTTTAAAAACTCACACTTTATTTTATGCTCTCCTACAGCACCATTTTGAATTAGAAACAGACTTTAAGCCATTAACCTATTTAATTTTGTAAAGATAGTTCTATAATACACAGAAAACATTAAGGAAATATTTCTTAAATTTTTAAAACTAATTTCCAAGCTAATATGAAAGTTATTACTTGAAGCTTAATATTATCATATGCACCTGTAAAGGTTGGTCAATTACAAGTTACCCATAAACCCTTTTTTGTTATTTTAACATCATAAATAGTAATCTGGCATTAAATATTTGTGATCTGGGCCAGTAACCTTTTTCAGTCTCACAGGACTTTTTTTAATTAAACTATATCTTTGTCCCATGTCTATAATCCTCTCTTTGACATTTTATATACAAGACACCTTGCTGCAAAAAGGTCAAGCAGTACAGTTATAAATGGAAAAGAGATTAAAAGTATTCTCAAGCCACAGTGATCTAAAAGAGAGTTAAATATGGAGTGTTCTTCACAGGCTTCCTTAGATGAGTTAAGAGGAAACCCTGTTGGCAGATTTTTATTATAAGAACACCAAAGCAAATGAAAATTATTTGACAAAAATGAATAATGCACAATTTTAATTTGCATATTGGAATAATTATCTCTAAAAGAACCCTATAGGGTTTTGTCTCCATAAAACTTTTATGTAAACCATTGCCAAATGCAGCTTATGTGTTTATATAAATTATCCTTTTAACATAGTTTTATTGTAAAAATAAAACCCCAAAACAACTACAGTAACATCTTGCTATAGTTAATTACATCTTTTCTTTTTTCCCTTTTTTTAATGCCTGCAAAAGAAATATGATTAAAATAAACAGCTCCTTCCTGGAAAGTATGAGAGAAATTCAAGAATGGGTAATGGAGAGAGATATTGCAGGAGCCAGCGTAAGTCAGAGAAGAGTAGTCATAAAGTAGTGTAAGTAAACACATCCACAGTACCAGTGAGTGGCTTCTTTATTTTTATCAGAACATTAAGCAGAAATTGAAGGAACATTTTTCCCTAATATTCTCCAGCTGGCATATTTTGACCTCAACTTGCTCATTCTATGCCACACTGGAATGGCTTTAATGGTGTACGTGGGTACAACTAAACAATACATTACTGGTAATGTCTTAAGTAACCTAGCAAAGCATGGTACCCAATTGCTGAAATGCTGTTCTGTGTCTTTCAGAGTCTACTTTGTTACCCCCAAGAGGCCAAACCCCGATCTGGAAACTCTTTACTGCTAATTTCTTTCCATCAATTTTATGTAGTCCAGTGAAATAAGTGTATTTCTTCAAAGTCTGTGTCATCAGAGTGCCTGTTGTTTAGATGCAAATGCTGGAAACAGCGTGGTTTGCAATGACCCCAAGTTCTCTGTCGCAGTTTTGTAGAGTCTGCTGGTGTGTGTGTGTTTTCAAATGGTCCACTGACTGACTTACATAGAAAAGAGGGGTTTTACACCATCTGTTTAAAACTATCTGAGGCATCTGACCAAGGTGTGAGGCAGACGATCTAAGTTTAGGGACAGTTTCCTGTAGTCTCTCTTCACAGATGGCTGATCAATGTGCCTAAATTAGAGGAATTAGTGGGGATACCCAAAAGATCCTAGTGAAGCCATTCTATTTGTGGGAACAGCAAAGCCAGGGTTACTATACTTTCATTACAGACCTAAATTTACATCAGAGTGATGCTATTAAAAACCTTAGGTATAACGTGAGCTTCAGTCCTGTTGTTTCTTTCTTCTTTTCTGCCACTTTAATTTGTGTTTGCCCTAAATGAAAGGCTACTTACTGTTTCAAATTTCTTTCCACGATTAGGAGATTGCAAAAAGTAACCAAACTGTTGGTTTCCAACAAATCCAGCTCCTGTCCAAAGAAACTCAGCACCCTGTTCGTAGAACATCATATCTGACAGGAGGGGACTAGCAGCTCCAAGCCTGTTGACTCAGTTTTATTAGATCTGTGTGCTAATGAAATAAACATGTGAGACAGAACTCATGGCAATTTATAAGGTAAAAACTTGCCAGTAGTGCAAATTGTAACAAATGTGAAGCTAAAGTACACATTAGTGCGAGGATGCAGTGCGGTGAACAGGGCACCCTCGCCACACCCACGCAGCCTCATTACACCCGTGAAATCCTATCTGCTGACTTGTGTGCAGAGCTTGCTGTTTTCAGCTGTTCAAAATAAAAGCAAGCTCATGATGGTCACACTCCACACACCTCTAGGGCGGCTCCTGCAGGATGAGGGAGCTCCATTACAAAGGGCACACTGCAGAGCCTGGGCTTTGGGCTAGGCATACTGTGACACTCCCCGTCTCGTTTATCACTTACATGATAGTCTGATGAGTCTGGCACTCCTGCGACTCAGGTTTTTCATCAGCTTTCATAAAGCAACATACATTAGAAATCTGTAAGAGGAAAACAAATAGCAATATATTTTTTATTACTCAAAGCATTTTTTCATTGGAAAAGATAACTCTAAATGTACTTTAGGCTTAACCAGATGTTGCAAGGGTCCAGAATTGTTTTAAAAACAACAGGTCCATCCACCTGAGACTAGAGTTATATGTGACACTTCAGTCCACTAAAAACAAGCTGCTATGAAAAGTGTCTCATTTTTACCATTCTTCCAGTCTTCTCCATTTGTCCTGGCTTTAGCACATGCTCAGCTCTGGAGTGAACTGGTTCAACTCAATAAACTGGCAGAAAAATGTCTGATTATCTCTTTGCAAATATTAGTTTTCTGCCAATTTAACTCCTTAAATCTCTTTTCTGCAGGCTCAGGTAAGTCCCAAAGACAGTGCCAGGAAGTAGCAGAAGCATGTGGCTGGGACCAGCGACAAAGGGGACACAGGCTGCTACTGTAGTGGCTCAGTAGTGACATAAAACTTTTTGCTTGATCTGTCCTCTGCCCATGGGAATTCTCATGAGTCATATGGTTTGCCTTGACACTTCCATGTTTTACTCTTTCTTGTTGCCCTTGCAGAAGGTATGGCTAAAGAACAAAGAACTTAATCATGTTTTGATCACTTTCTGGTTTTCTGGGAGTTAATGGGATCACTGGGTCTGAAATTTGCCCCAACTACCTATGGCACTGAACTTACGCTTCAATCTCTGTTGTGATGCCAAATATGTCTTGGCTTTTCTTCTGAATATATCTTTGGCAATACTCTGATTAGCAACACTGCATTTATGAGAAGTGAGAAAACATAAAACATCAAAATTATATGATGTGTTATTTGCTAGTTTCTGTGAAATCACTGAAATTATGTTTTAGGAAAACGGTATTATTTCTGTATTCACTGAATACCAAATAGCAATCGCTATTTAGTTGACTAAACAAACTTGGGTGTTGGCATTTCCAATGCAGAAGGAGACCCACCTGGCCTCCGTCTTCCACTCCTAAAGGTCTCAGGACTGTGTCACTTCTGCCAGCCCCACATGGAGGTCTCAGATAAACCCAAGAATATCTCAAATCGCACTATGTTTTGACAACTTATTTTATGACCTTTTACTGTGGTTTAGGTACTCAGGTCATGTGCAAACAGCTACACGTAGATGTCTGCATTCAGGTGACTGAATCTCAAACCAAATCCCACCCTGAAAGCTCATCTCATTTCTTAAACATAGGTGTCTAGTGCCGTTTTAGAGGTTCCAGAGTATCTCAGATACTTATATGTGGGTGCCAGATGTAACACAGGATATATGAAAGACACCTGTGCCCTCTTGGAATGACAGCTGGAATCAAAGGACCTCTGAGATGGCATGTACTCTTCTATTTAATCAAGTGAATTGGGTTCTGAGCTGTCCAGAGTCAAACGTAATCTCTCTGAAAGGAATTGTCTCAAAACATAACAGGTTAAACAGCATTTACAAGTGGGTTTTTTTCATTTGTTTCTTTGTTTGGGGGGTTTTGTCTGGACCCTTTTTAAAAATTAAATTATTTTGTCATCTCTTTCTCCTAGCTCTATGCACACAAATGGGTGAATACCCACACTTTTCCTGTCAGCTTCAAATTCATGCAGCCCCAGCCTATGATCTCTCATTTTCTTTTGTAGGAAAAGGATGCTCAAGGCATATCTATCTCTTGGTGGGCTGTGGCCGAAGGGCTGGCAGGAAAATGCCCTCACACCTCCAGAAAATCTGCTACTAAACTTGCTTTCTTATGGTCCCTTAAAGAATGTGTTCTGTTTTCACATGGCTTCAAAGGAAGACATGGGAAATGAGGAAGAATGCAAGGGAAAAGGAAAGACCTAGGTCAAGCTGACATATTCAAGGAGGCTTCAAGGATATACTGCACACACCCCTGAAGTTGTCCACCTTGAATTATCCACAGAGAATCTGCCACTTGGAGCTAGAAATATAGAAACACTGCAGGAAGCACAATAGGGGAAACAAAGAGTATATTACTTTCTTAATCACTGCTGTCTCTTATTTGAAATTAATGCATGTATGAAACCGCATATACGTTTTTCCCTCCATGGAATTCCAACTATATTGCGTATGTGATAAAAATTACTTTCCTACAATAATTTACTTTCCCATTCACATCAATATTCATACCCTAGTGTACAGCTTTAAACAGATTTTTCCATTGCATCTGTCCACAGAGCAAACAAATCTTTATGCATGTTCTTCAATTAACTGTACTGGAGCAGACTCCATTAACATGTAAATGAAAAAGTCACTCTGGCCTGGTCTACAATGCCCTAGAAAGTTTCACTGGCCTATTTGGTTACAACATGAAGAAATCATACCTTTAATAAATACAATTAAACTCACAAAAGCCTTAGAATGGTGTGGTTATATTAAGGACTAATTTAAATTACTATTGTCTCCTCTCTTTGAGAGTAGGAACATCCCAGTTATAAAGAAAACATTAAAACTTAGTTATACTTCAATAGCTTAGCAACAAGAATAGTCCATAAATGTAACAAAGCCGCAATTCTTCTTTCTAAAGATTAGCAAAAGCTATAAAAGTTCACTTTAAGCTAGCATTGAGGTTGTTATGATGTCAAAAGTTATGTTGTTATACCCCCACTGTTGTCAATAATCAGTGGGAACTATGGTTACTGTTTTGCTAAACAGTATTACAGACTTAACTGTGATTACAGTAAGCAAGTTACTGCCTGCCAAAACATCCTTCTGCTGATGAAAAGAAAATAATGGAAAATACTGGGTTTAGCTGCAAAGCACTTTTCAGCATCAATCTACTCCTTTCACAGGTGACCACAGGTTACGAGAGATCCTGGAATCCAAAACTATTTTTGAAATATTTTCCATCTAGTAATTCACTGCATATAGTTTTGCATATTAACCCTAATGATGTAATGTGCTATGGAATAGGCCTGTCTCCATTATTCATCATGATTTTCACAATCTTTCTTTCTGCAATATTCTTGAACAATATAATAGCACCAGCAAAGTAAATATCTTCCCCAAAAGAGTTATTTCTTTCATGAAAAAAGGCTAGAGTCAGAGTCTTTAGCTAACTGCAATAATGAGGTAAAGCATAAGAGCAACCTGAATGTTTGGCTTGAAGATGTTTGCTGGTATTGTTGCCTTCTTTTTTGGGACAAAACTATCTCCACCAAAATTTTTCAAAAATCTGTCCTATTTCCTTCTTTAGTAGTTGTATTCCTGCAGGTTGCAATTTATTTTTAAAAGCTGAACCCACAGCTCTGTTGCCCTTCTGTGCAGCACATCCCACTGGATGTGATGAGGAGTGAATATTCCTCTTGTGTTCTCCAGACACGGATGCACTCCGCAGCTCAGGGTTCCAGCTGGGAAGTGCTGGGCTCTCCCAAAGATTGCTGCAGATGTTGCCAATGGTTTTGGGGTTTTAAAAGTGATACAGCTCTCCTGGCAGAACAAGAATTTGCCTGGAAAAAATTGCTATCCTTCCTACTGACCATTTGTGAATTTAAAGCATGTTAAATCTTGAGTCCCTCAGATAGGCTGGCTGATGACTACTCACAAACTTTATCCTATCCACCAACCTGGTTTTGGTACATGACAGAATTTTTTGTTCTCAATGTGCTGTCATTAATATTTGCCACCAGTGTTTGGCAAGGGACGTGGTTACAAGGATTTGCAAGTCAAGATAAATTATACCTACTTGTATTCCTCACCAATATCTGTGGTTTCCTTCCTGAATTTTTGTGAGGTTGAAAAATAAAAATTACACCCAGAGAAAATGTAAAGATCAATTAAAAATGTACCATATATTTATAGCACTAATACCTAGGTAGTTTTAAAAAGGTTCTTTAATGGCCGGTTATGAAAATGGTTTTGGACAATTTCAGTGGTTATAAAGCACTGTTCCTTCTTCTGTAATTCCCAAGGTCATCCTTTGTTCTTTCTTTCCTTAGATAAAAATCAATCCTCAGGAATGGCTCCTGCTATTAGAGGTATATTGCGTATTTTAGTTAGTAGTTCAGCTACATTTTGTTTTTCCCTTTTAAAACTCTCAAATGAATATTATCCAGCCCCAGGGATTTTCTACCATTAACTTTATCTGGTTACTAAAATGCCTCATATTCAGAGGCCACTTTCTCTGACAATGCTTCATCTGTAAAAATTAACCTTGAGTTAGAAATGTCTGCTTCATACTCATTAGTGAAGACTGATTACAAAGAATTCATGTAATTTCTCTACAATCTCTTCATCTGTTTTAATTACAACTTTAGTGGTCCAGTTGACCTAGGCACTTACTTAGTGTATTCTTCCTGATATAGTTAAAGAATTTCTTACTGTTTGTTTTAATGTGTTTTGACTATTAACCCTTTAAAAAATTTTCATAAAAAATAATAATTCACTCTATCAAAAAAATTTTTTTTTTCTCGTGAGAAGTCCAGCTGTTTACAAGAAGATTGATATCTGTTTTTCCTTTTGTGTAAATTTCTTAAGAGAAGTGTTAAGCAGGCAACCCAGCAGATACTTGGGGACACTGCCCACCATGACATTTTTTGTTCTGTTCACTACTAGGATGAATTTTGGGGACTGAAAATAGAATAATTACTGGGAATAAAGGGATCCTTTTTGTCTACACTATCCAGCAAAATGCATCAGCATTAGGAAATGGGCTGGATCCCATCTAGATCCAGGTACTATCTGCACAGTATTCTGTGAAATCTAGCCTAAGTGCTCAAGTCATGTCTCCATTGGATTAATTTTCTTGTTTTCTCTTTCCTAATTAATTTTCCTATATAGTTTAAGAATCAACTCTTTCCTCTTGTGTTTGTGTGTTATGACTGTAGAGAAAAATGTTTTCTGCATTTGCTCATTGCATATTCTATGGTAACTTTTAAATCCTTTGCCAAAAGAGGTAGTCTGAGTGGTTCCTGTAGCGACCCAGTAATGTCCTCAAGTCTGATAGGTTTTAACAGAGAAATTCTGCATTGTTAACAAACATTGCATAAAAGGGGTAAAACCCATCCTTTTTGTAAACTTAACTATTGCAGAATACCCTCAAGAAAGTTGTCTTTTTTTTTAAATTTTTGACATGAAACTGCATCTTAGTCAGCATTTCTGAGAAATCCACATTCCCAAGCCATTCCTACTTTGTCTTGATTGCACACTATTGAATAAGGTTTCATAATAGTCTATGACACTTCTTAATTGTGCAATATAATTATATAGATTAAGGAATTCTAATATCTTTTTCTTTTAGAAATTAGGATGCTGAGGCATTCGCATTTCCAGAACTGCTTATCGTGTCTCTAAACACAGACACATAACACACACATATATGCCTACACCACCCATTCAAGAAAATATCATCCCTACATATTCCACAAGGACTGTTTTTATTTAAATATAGTTGCCCTGTAGCTCTTGATTTTTTTTCCTTCATGTAACACACATAACTTTATTGTGTTGAGGTTTTAATGGTGTCTCAAGGTTGCTGTCAGTTTTAAGAAGAAATTTTTGAGATACTCAAGGTCAATGCTTTTAGTTATAATATTATTCTGGTTATTTGGTCTCTATTGTGTCACAACAGGAGACATCTCTGTATTTGGGATTTTAGTACTCATGCTGTCTTATGTGTGAAGACACTTGATGTATTAAAAGAAAGCAGCTCAATGAAATAATTTAAATTTTATTTACGAACTGCATATTATTGATAGATATTGAGATGCAAAGACCTATCATTTTAAACATAAAAGTGAGTCTGTCTTAGCTGCTTAAAGGAAATTATATGGGAGCCATACTTCAGCAGGCAGCTAAACGTTGTGGTGGCTGAGCTGTGTTTCCATGTCCCCAGGTGCAAGAACAGGCACCAAGTGTTTGAATGAGCCTCAGAGGCACACAAATCCTTTATAAGCCTAGCTCTTTTCTTGACTGGCTTTTCACCAAGAAGGTGAAAATATGAATTGGTATCTTATCCATCCTTTTAGACCACCAATCCCAAATCTGCTGTTAGTTGGGGTCTAATTCTGCCACCCCTTTGAGCAGTACCTTGGTGCACACACAGAACCGTTGAACTCAATGTGACTAATTGTGCAGAAAAGTACTAATCAGGTTGAATAATGGCAGCAGAATAGGGCCCTCGGTAATAAGAATTAATCATACCAGATCTTTGAAACTGATTTTTTCATTGTACAGCTGAGCTAAGAGAACAGATGAAAGTAAAAGAGACAATACTCAGGAGCATAGTTACTGATAAATAATTACAACAAGGACATTATAATTATTTAATTAAAATTTGTGCATGGGGAGAGATTATGAGTCTTTCAGCTTGCTGCCTCATTTAGATGATACTAGTCATTAACCAATTTTGCTGTAGTCAGCTACTAAATGTCCACACAGCCTGCCTTATTTTTTAAAACTCTTCAATCAGCAAAACTGGCTACATGCACTGTGTAATGCTACTGAAGAACAAAGTGCCACACTTAGTAGTATAATTAAAGGCAGTCTCTACTTTTTAAAGGAAACTTGTACTTTAATTAATCAAGATCATCAAATAAACAGGAACAAAAGAGTGTTTATCTCGCTTTGGAAGTTATTAATTAGTGAACCACACAGAGAGCACCATGAAGTTGACAATGGGCCTGTAATTCTTCCTACTGAAGTTATTTTATTCCTTCCCTTAATATCATCTTCTACTGGCTTTTTTTTTTTTTCCTTCCCTGGGAATATAAACATCACAGACATGTAATGTGTCAGAAAAGTGGTAGCTACACCACAATAAAAAAGGTGTTTCCAAGACCATCTTCCCCAGCAATTTCTTTAGATCTACTAATTTTCCAGTTCAAGGCTGTCTTGAGGAGCGATTTCCCAGCATGTCTTTCTGTAGCTTGCTGCCTGAATTTGCACCCTTAAAGCAGGCATTTTGCAACCAGCTTTATCTTTCTTCCAACTGGCAGATATTTTATTTCTTCTTATGTTTTCCCTCAGTTTCCAGCTGGTAGGTATTCTAACACCTCTAATGTTTTCCCTCAGTTTTTAGCTTCCCATTGCCAAACAGATGGCATGTTCTCACATTTACACAACAAATCCTAATGTTCTTTCAGTTATACCAATACACAATAGGAGTGACACTTCTGCAACTGAGAGATCCAGGCTGTGTAAAATAGGTATTTGCAATGGAAAAAAATGAGGCCCACAAACTTAAGATATGAATATACAAAATACACAGAATTTAATATGACTCACAGATTTTAACTTGACTAAAAAGAAAACAAAAACTTCAGAAATTATTGTAGAACTATTCTAGAATAGTGTCACAATTTTGTGAACTTTTTGAAACACTCTGTTGTGGGTTTTGCAGTAATTTGACACCTTCTGTTTACCGAATGTTCTAGAAGACCTCCCAAAATTAACTTATATACTCTAATAATCCTGTAACATTGAAATGGAACCATTTAAGCCTGTGGTGGAAAAGAGTGCTGAAGGCAGATGTGTAAAATTATTTTGAATTTTCAGGGGAAACAGCACATCCAGAACAAAACCAAGAGACGCCCTTAGCCACCTGACTGAGAAATTTTATATGGGATCATCCCATATGGGCAACTTCAGCTTCCTGAGCTGAAAGACTAATATGCTAAGCTAAAAATCAAGAAAAAATGAGAATGTGAACAACAAAAGAATCCACCTCATGGATCAGGTTCCTCTTAAAAATGTTTAACCAGTAAGCATGAAATATACTGTTTTGACTCTAAAATGAGCAGGATGAGAAATAAAGCAAAAACACTCTGAGAAACTTCAGTGTCTGGGTATTCTGCAGAAAAAAAAAAAAAAAAGACTTTCAAATTCTTCTCATGTTGTTTGATAGAAATCAAGGATAATTGTACTTATTCCGTTAATATTAAAGAGATAAAACCTCTTCAGGTTTTCAGGTTTTTGCTGTTTTCTCAAAGTATTTTTGGTTGGGTAGCTTGCAAAATTGAAGCCCCATTTCTCCTTTCCAGGCATGAGGAAATTAGGCTACCAATAAGAAAATGTTGATTATAACATACCACAGAATCACAGAATTGTTTAGGTTGCAAAAGACCTCTAAGATCATTGAGTCCAATCATTAACTCAGCACTGCCAATTTGATCACTAAACCATGTCCCTAAGTGCATATCCACAAGCCTTTGAAATACCAGTGCCCAAATTTTTTCTTACCCTCCTTCAAAATTAAGGGGCTTTGCACTCAGCAGTGCTCTAGAATAATGCATGAGCCATATCCTGTAACATACTCAGTATTAAGTGCAAGTGTTGAAGAGAACCCTCATTTACTCTGAGATCCCTGTTTGCTCTCTTATGAGAGCAGAGAATGCACCTGTGTGTGAACAATTGCATGAACAATATTTGTTTGGGAGACTGAACACTCTCCTTGGACATGTGCTTGATTTGAAGGCTATCATGGGCTCAACTGCAAAATCTTCAATATCCCCTAGGGAAATGCTGAAGGATGGGGACAGTGTTTCAGGCTGTGCATTCATCATGTAGTGAACACTATTGATAGAAGATGCCATTTCTTTTCAAAATGCAATTTTGAGAACCTTTTTTGAGATATATAAGTCCTCAGAAATTGAGATAAGTCTCACTCACTTCCAAAACACCACAGTGGCACAAGCCTTCTCTTTTATTTTTTTGAACTCAGGCATTCATAGTTTAAATTCACATCATGTCCTAAGGAAACATATTATTCAAGTTATGACAGAGGGCAATGGAACATTTTGATTCCATCTGTGTAGACTGGTTATATATTCTTGGAGCCAGAGAAAGCATAACTTCATATATGTGTGACTTAGTGGTTAGGACACTAAATGCCCAAGGACATTAGAAGCTGACATTAGAGGTGGAGAAAACTGTTCTGATGAGTATTTTACCTAAAGATATCTGACAATCCAGTGGTTATGAAAGTGTCTTGGGAAATGAAAGTTCACATCCCCTTAGACAAATCTGAGTGTATGTTTCCCACATGGCAAATGACTACAGAAACGACTGAGCTTTTGGGAAGACCATTTCAAGCAGGATATTTTCAGAGTCATATTAATTGGATTTGATCTAACAGTGTCTAATAAATCATGCTCTGAAGAGGAGCTGAATGGAGAACCATTCATGGGCTAGGCATGAAAGAAATGTTAGGCTGCACTACAGCTGGTAATGGGCAGAAAGCAGAACAGCAAACATACAGGAAATTCTACTGGAGAAACTGCCAGTATTTATGATTCTCATACTTCCCAGGTTATTGAGCATGCTAGAGGAAAAAGAGAAAGAGGATCTAGAGCTTCATTTTGGCTTTAGGTTTTTAACCCTACTCAAAAGTCTTTTTCTGATCTGGCTGTTAAAACTTTGCCTTAAAGAAATGAAGATATGTAATGTATGTAATAACATTGTTAAGTAACTTGACCAGAAAACAAACAAACCAAAATCTTTTTAGGAAAATTGTCCCTCTTGCATGAACACTGAGATAGTCACAGAATTAATCAGTCAGTGCTGCTCCCAGTAGGTTTGGCAGAGAAGTGTTTTATTGAGTTTATTTTTATTTAGAAATATATCACATTTAATTCAGGCTCACAAAGGCCATGAGTTATTTCTTTTCATAATAGACAAGCTGCTAACAAATTGCTGCTGATGACACACTAATGAATCACTGATGACATGCTACAATATCTGCCAGTTTCCGAGCTATTCCAAACCTCTGAGGCTTATGTGTTTAGAAGTTCTCTCCATTTTACTGTAGTGAAATCACTCTTGCACGTTCCGCTTTTCTCAATACATGTGTTTTAGTTCTCATGATTTCTAATGTTTCTTGTGTAGAGATTCAAATTTCCTTTCCAGTTTTCTCTGAAGTCATTCTTCAGAAACATCTCCTGCTCTTAATGTGAAGTATCTATTGGAATGTCTGAGAAATATGCTAAGATGAATAAAAATTATATATTTTTAGCTTCAGATGCTACTCAGAGGTCTTTTTCCTTTGTGGTGAACTCCTAATTTATTTCCTCTTTCCCTGGTTGGCAGTCTAGACTACATGCCCATCCAAGGCGATCATACACCAGCAAGCCACCACTGCTGTGTGAACTATTTAATCTCCTTTTGAACAGCAGTCATACAGCCAGCCATTGGAGACAAAGATGGCAGACAAAAGTGCCTTGCTGCAAGGATACTGCATCCCATGGCACAGGGCAGCCAAGAGCTGAATAACCAGAAGCTGGACTGTGTAACACCACGGACATGCAAAGGTATGACTGAGCAGAGCCAGCTCATGGGCCACACTGAATTTGTCCCACTTCATCTGATCTGCCTTCACTACGTAGAGGACACAGTTTCACATCCTGCCTGCATCCTGTGTGAGAAAAGCATGGGACACTCTTTGCCTCCCGTTTATTGCATTCCTGAGGTGGGTTTGCTTCACAATATTGCTAATGTTCTCTTGTCTTATTTGAAAATACACGAGTGGCCAATGAAAGCACAACCCTTTTGGGCACCAATCCAAAGCAATATCAAGCCTCCTGTTCACTTCCCAGAGGGAATGCCTCAGTAATTAAAATTAGCCACACATACAAGATGAGTGGATAAGAGTGAGAAAAAAGCTAAAGAAAATGAATTAATGGAAAGAAAAGTGCAGCTAGACAGTGAAAATTAAACAGAGAGAAAAATTATCATTTTTATGCAGCTTGGCAGCATCAGTGACCAGAAAACACACAATTATGTGAGTGGCATTCAAGCACTACAACTAGGTGGTAGAGATAGTGATTAGCTGGATGTCCTTGACCAGCTGGTTTCAAGAGCCTCTGGACTCCAGGCAGAGAACTTTTCCAGGGCTATGTAAATTGAGATAAAGATGAAGAAACATTATTGAAAATATATTCTTCGGTATAATTTTCTCTGACTTAATACCTGCACGGTCAAATTTCATGAAAAATTGTGGATGCCTGAGACACGATTCTTTTACTACTGATTACTGATATTAGACTTAATGGTCTTTTTTTACTATGCTTGAGTATATAACAGTTTACATCTAACTTTTATCAGTCCCACTTTTCTTAACAATTTGTGAAGGGGACCAATTGTGGGAGATAGTACACCTAATGGAATATTTCTTGGCAGTCTAGGAGGAGACTGAAGTTTTGCAAGTAGGATTTTTGCAGAGATGTGAGGAAGTCCATGACATAGGAGTGCTCAATATGTTGCCAATGGGAACTGGATAAATTAATTTTAAAAGAAATCACCTCTTTCCAGTGGAGAGCCGGATTTATGCTGGAATAGGCCACTACCATTAATATCTTTGTTTTTTTAATTGCTCTTTTTTTCAGCAATATTTAATCTTAATTTTGGTTTTGACCTCTTTTCACCAGCTCTTGATTACTCTTATTGAATAATCCATATTGATGACCAAATCTGAAATTTTCCTATGTATTTCCAGTGAGTCCTCTGTACATTACACTGCAGACACCCTCTTCCTTCTGCACAGATGTAGAAAAGGAAGGAACTGCTTTGTTAGAGAAAAGCCTTTGAACTTCTTCCACAGTATGAAGTGGAAAATGTCAGATGGATAGAAGTTCCCCAGAAGAAATAGCCCTTTGCCACTGCCCAATGGTGTGTAGAGGAATATACATTTACAGAGAGAATATTTGTACTATGTCAGTAAAGTCTCCAGTCAGAAATCCCCCTAATACTTTTTTCCAAATGCACAGGGTTTGAATTAGTCAGTTCATGGGACTGAACTTCACACATGGCAATTTCTTCACGGTAGCTGTGTACACAGGCACTTCACACATCAGGAAAAGTTAGTGTGCCAGGTACATGACAGTTGTATCAGTTAAACTCCTAGTAACTTCCTACTCAACACACTGTGCCCCTTCTATTTTGGATTTTGCTGGTGTCAAACAATGACAAGACTGAAAAGAAGAAGCTACAACCTGCTAAGGACAAAGAGCATCACTGATTCTAGAAATAATTTCCCTTTTCATTTTCTACCTTATTACATCTATTAAATTTATCAAGTTTCCATATTTGTTTCAACCTTCATTTCCTCAAGGTAAACCATGACAAAAACTGCATAGACTGTGTAGACCACCCCAGCACATAAGGCAGCACTCATCACGTTCCTCTGAGAGGGGAATGTGGCCAGGCCTTCACCTGAGTAATCTCCAGCATGAAGTTCTCATCTTTTGGCAATGGCAACTAAGCTTTGTTCACAGACTGCCAAGACAGTTGTTTAGGATTCCTATTCCGAGTTTCTAGGTGATTACTGTATTACCCATTATACTTGGAGCCTAGATTTACACAGTCTTTGAGCATGCATGGAAGCTTATTAAAATTAATTTTTTCCCTAAGGAACTCTTCATTCTGCTTCTTCACACACACTCTTCATGAGAGAAATGGCTCTTCAAAACTCATGGTTTTTGTCATAATAATTGGTTTACACCTCTTGGCAACTTTTCACACCATGTGTAAAGTACTGTTTCGTTAGGGTTCATTAAGAGACAATATTTTCATTGCAGTAAAAATCATAAAAATACCAGAAAATTTGTTTTAATTTTAATTATGTTGTCTCATTTATGGAGAAGCGTAACTGTATATGCAGTCATACACACAAACACAGAAACAACTTTTGCAATTCACTCTTGGAACTTGAGTGATAAGGTAACAGTTATTAAATGAAGTATTTAATCCTGATTGACAATAGGGCACAATAAAATAACTTATACTGCATTGCTAGAAAAAGAATTAGTTTTTAAAGAAACCTTAAACTGCTATGAGAAGTTCATCATAAAGTGGAATAAAATTATATATCACACTGTATTAGACCTGCACATTCCTGAATTGTTTTTATGATACAATACTTCTTTCTGTTTAAATGAATATTTCATTTCTTCTTTTAGGAAAAAAGAGAACGCAAGAGTTAAATTGCTAACATTAAAGTCTTATTTTGATTACACAGGGTGTATTTATAGACTACGAAATAGAACAATAACAGAAAGATCTGCTGGGCAGTTCCTGCTTTTTTTCAGGTGGGGGAGCTTGTCTGTGATCAAGCCTCATCTACAAATAGAGAGAAGCATCTAGAGTTTTGCCTCCCAAACAGTCTAATGACCAACATACCTCTAAATTTTTCAATTTCACTGTGACTGAAATAGTTTTTTTCACAATTATCATCCTTAGTACACATTAAAAGAGTGTTCAGCAAAGGAGGTGTTATATGTACTTGCTTGTTTTGTAGTTAAGAGATGTTATGCCATAACAGGGCGCTTAAAACCAGGTGGTTATTACTGACCAGTGAACATTGTACACAGCAAATGGCTTCCCATGAGCAGCTCTGGATATGTGACTGTTATCAGCAGGACCTGTTACCTAGGAAACAAAATGTGCTTACAGACAATGTACAAGTTCCTTCAGAGTTCCCTTTTTCACAAATACTCTCAGATATTTGAATATTTTGATCCAATACTTATGATATACCCTTGTCTGAATATCATCAAAACCACAATCATATGACTGGTCAGATTGGCTAGACTGGTCTTACTCAGAAAAAAAAGAATTTTTGTTAAGATGAACCATCTTTTGTCCAATTTTTTTTTCTTGAGAGGGTGAGTGAGCTGCTTACACACTTGTAGGAAGCAGTTACCAGTAAAAAGATGTCACGGAAAAGATTAAAATATGTAGCCATCATTAAATTCATCATTCTTTTGCCAAACATTGATATCAAAATCTGCAGTAAATTTCCAAATTTAAAAAAAAAAGTCACACAGCTGATTTTCTTATTCCAGTCCTGAGATTATGGAGTTTTTGGACAAATATTCTAAGATTTTACCCATCGTGTAAGTCTTCCTGCCTTTGCATATGTACATAATTCAGCTGCAGTTTGCTGTGGATGTAGTGGTCCTTACATGCTTGTTTTCCCTCGCACGTTATGTATTGGTGGCAAAGATTCCACTAAGTTTTCAAAATATTCAACCCTATAAAGACAAATATTGAGGTTTATCTTTACATCTAAAGTTAGCAGGAAAGTTTTCTTAGAATTGGCAAAGGATAGTAAATCTGTTATTTGGGATATACAGATACAAAACTGTATGTAAATATGTAAAGACACGTGTGAAATTAAGTTGCTAAAAATTGCTGTATCTCATGGCCACTAACCCTGAGGCGTGTACTAGCATTGAAAAAGTAAATTTTGAGGGTTCCTGAGTATATCCTGGGGGGCATCCCTCTTCATGGCAGGGTAGTTGAAAGTAAATTATTTTTAAGGTTGCTTCCAATCCTAACCATTCTATGATTCTATGATACTTCCTCTGATGGATATGAAGTTGTTAACAAATGAGAGTTGAGATGTTATGATTCAGATGATTCAGAATATGCTATCATTTGCTATGACCAAATGATGCAGAATAAATCCAGACCTGATCACTCTCTTTGCTGAGACTTTCATAAATCATTAAACACAGTGAACTGGCTGGTTTTTAACAAGATAATTTCTGAGAGAGGACGAAGATATTAGACATCTATCACTACAACAAAAGGACAAAGGAAGACCTGAAACAAAAATACAAGATGAAGCTGAGAGCATATGCCAGTGATGAATGTGTATGTCAATAACCTAAGTTTTATAAACCCTCACAAGAACTGTTTGCATCAACAATAGGAAAAATGTCAGAAAAAATAGCTTTAATTAAAAAGCCATTACAGTGATGCCCAGAATGAGACATTCTGCTCACATTACTCTCTTTGAAGAAATTTTATATTATTAGCTATAGCATGCAGCTCTTCAGAGTATGTTTGTTGTGCAAATTGGCTTATTTTTATTTGTGGTCATTCCATACAAGAAAAAGCCACCTTTTTTTACTCTTCTTTAGTCAATTAACATTCTTTTTCTCCTTTCATCTGTAGCAAACCAATTCTGCAACCAAGCATTACAGTTCTGCAAAAAATCAACTGCCTAGTTATCATTAGGCAAGTCTCAAATATACATGTCTTTGGACTAGAGTCCTTTTGTTTGCATGAAAACGGCTGGACAACTTGGCAGGAAGGCACAACATTTCTTATAAGGCTCTGTACCGTGAGGTGCTGTAAGAGCAATGTTCTGGAGCATACCTTTTTGTGGGAAAAGACACAAAGATCTCAAGGCAGAAGGGTTAGGATAGCCTGTATAACTTTACCTGTCGATGGTCAGAGACCTATAGTTAACCTATTGACTGAAATTGGGGGTTTATGCTTAGAAAATATGTTTTTGTAAGAAATTTACTGGTATTAATTTACTGACCTGAATTTTCCATTTTCTGTACTTTTGCAGAGATTTTTTTGTTGGGAAACAATGCACAGAAATCAATCCAGTGACTTGAGAGCATCGAAATACTCCAGACTCTGGGGGTTATGATCCCCACAGCAGAAGGAACCTCATGTTTTGCTTTGTCTTGTTTTGTTTTAACTGCTCACCTCTGGCAGAACCAGAAGTATTTATTTTCTGTCTTCACACTGTGAGTTCAGCAGGAGCTTAATTACCAGCCAGCATATTGTGATTGTCCAAGGAGTATCAGAAATGAGCAAATACATCAAGGCTTGCACCACGGCTCAGGAGTAACAGCTGCAGTCACTCACCAGCCTCAACTGTCAGCTCCATCTTCCTCCTGCATAAAAATAAACATTTCCCCCACAATAAAGTCTTTTTATAAAAGCAATAAAACAACTCAAGGGAGCATTGTTATCATGAGCTAATCACCCCCTTAGGGAATTAGAGGCACTTAGCTGCATCTAGAGCTTCAACACCTGAGGGGCTGTGATTATTTCATGATAACCAACAAGGCATGACAGACTGGGAGGTTAATTAGATAATATTCAAACTTGGTAATATTGAGTTTGAAGATTTCTTTTGAAGTTGTACAAGCAAAGCTCTGCTTATAAAACAGCAGTGGGACATCAGCACACAAAGGATAATTAACATTTCCTACAAACCAAGCAAGGTTTTGAATAGCTAAAGGAAAATATAATAAAGTCAAAGTACTAAACCCTGAGGCACTCCTTTAACAATGAGTAATCCTGATGAGTTCACTCCCTGGAATCCTGGGCAGAAATTGACTCAAATTATATAATGCCGTTTAGTTGCTAACCCCTAAATGGTGGAGGCACTTCAGTCAGCCTCATAGTACTTAACGGTCCATTGTCTCAAAGAATTTAGTGGGATAGTAAATGCAGTATTAATAATAAATATTCATCTGAGCTGCAGTCATAGCCATTGGTTACGTGCCACTGCACTGCAAGAGATTAAAGTCAAAAGATACTGCCAACACTTAAAATTGTATAAGCAGTAATTGTTTTGTGGAAGACCATTTTATTTCTGTGGACAGTGGCAATGAGGTTTCAGAAGTCGCGCTGTGTGTATGCGGGGCTGCACTCATGTGGTCAGTTGCCTTGCAAAGACCTGGCCTATCAGTCCATGGGCTCTTTCCCACCCTTGTGATCCACAAGATGGGGACTGTGGGGTGGAGTGGCCCATCTGGCTGAAATTAGCAAACCAAACCAAACCAAACAAATGGACTCTGCATCAGCTCGCTGATCTGAGACATGGTGAGGCCACATGAGATGTGAACATCATGCAATGTTGTAGAACTGCAGGTTATTGAGAGGCACAGAATATTTCCCCTTGGTGGACAGCTGGCTGTAAATCAGCTTGTACTCTCAGCTGTTATGAAGGGTCTAGAAACAACCTGTAACTTTTAAAGGTATTTATTTTTGTTGACCATCAGTTAAAAAAACTCCACAAACCTGGCTATCTCTGACTTGTTTACTTGTAAAATGGAAAATGAAGATGACTGTTGGTGTACCAAATAATCTGATTTGGACAGCTTTCTCTTTAAACTGACCTCTGTTGAGTTGGCATTGAATTAAAGAATATAATCAAGCATTTCTGAAACTAAACTCTATATATTCTGCATGACACATCACTACAATGAAGATGAGATTGCTGCTCAGTCAGAAGTTTGCCAGTAAAAGCCATTTTGATTTACTTCTCATTTAATAGAATCAAAACTTTCACTAGGACCTGTCGATTCCATCAAAACCTTTGTCAGGGAATTGAGTGATTTTGTGTCCTTTCTCTCCAGCCTTCCAATCTTCCAGTCAGGTTCTGGCAGCTTGCCTGGCTCCCCTGGCTCCTGCACTGGGTCCCCACTGCTCCATGGGCTGCCTGGGCACTCACAGCCGTACATGCTGCTGCTCCTGCAACAGCCCCTGCGTCAGTGCCCTGGCACACCTGGCATACGTTCAAGATTTTCTGCCTTGTAAAAAAGATATAAAAACCCCCTACATATAATTCAACAGGTGGTACGGATATTTTACATGGTCTTTCTCAAAATCATTTATAAATCTTCATTTTTCATTTCCATGCTAAACCACATATTAAAAAAAAAATCTGACCTCTCAAATCCTGCACAGAACTTAAAATTAAATTAAAAAATATATTTTCATATATGAAAGAAAAATTACATATTCAGAGGCCAATGAAACAAGGATATACAACTACTAGAAAAATACTAGGAAGAAGAAAATACAGGAAGGACTCACATAAGTTTTCTCAGAAGCTTAAGAGTTGCAAATCATTCTTCTTTTCTGATATGAAACAACAGACAGTTACAAGGATACCCCAACACTCCTTCTGTACCTCTGAGAAGTGTACCAGTTGGATGAGTCAGCTTCTGAAGGTGCCTGTTGCAGTGGCTAAAGAGGACAGTCTGATGGCCACTTTGTACTGAATTTCTGAGAATAGATTGCTCAAATTGGCAGAGGAGTATTCCATGCAAAAAGATGAAAAAAAGAAATGGAGAGCAAAGGATAAAAGCTACATGAAAATATTTAAACTACATATTCCTCCATGCCATATGCACTAATCGCTATCTGGAGAGCAGACTACTCTTTTCAAAGTTCTGTTTCTTTTATAATTTTTCTCCTTCACTAACATAATCTTCAAATGCTTTCTTTTATATTTACTTAATTATTTGTTCCTTTATGTGTTTATTTATTTTTATCACTAAGACATCAGATATTTAAGTCACTAGAAACACACCATACTGTTAGAGTATTTCAGATCACTTGTCCTTTAATGTGTGCTTACAAAATACCTAGTGACATTTTTGATATAAAGCACATGAATGTTCAATTAAATGAACACACTAAAAGTACCAGATACAATTGCACCTTAGGAAAAAAAAAAAAAGTTGAAATCTTCTCCCACTGGATATAATCCAGCATCCTCTAAATCAGAGGAAGGAGTCTCTGTAGTCATTGGAGCTCTTCAGACTTTTTTGAGAAAATGTATCTTCAAGACTTAAGCTCTGGAAAAAGATAGACCAGGGTGTCATGTGGATTTATTAGTGTTCCCTGAGGCTGCTGATCAATACAGCCTTTGTTGTTTCACTGCTGTTATCCAAGCTGCCTTTGAGTTCAATAAATAAGTGTCAAGGTTCCAAGAACCTCAGTGCCAGCAGGGATACAGGGAAGAAGTCTTAGCACCAGGCTCATTTGAAAGAGGGATCAGAGGCTCAGTTCTGTGGCAAAAAGTCGATCAGTCTACTGCACAAACATGGTCCTAACACATTTGAACAGGGACGATCAGAGCAAGAACTGAAGTCCAACCTGCCCATGTCAAGGTGGATGCCATGCCCAGAAGCCTTCCCTTGGACCACATGCTCACCTCTGTGTTTCCACTCTTCTCTCTACAACGCTACTTCCATATTTGCATTGCACCAAGTCTTCATTGCACGTTCAACAGTTTCAAGTGTTTTCATTTCAACAGCCTTTCTTTCATCCTGCATCTAGGACAACTTATGATTCTTCCATCCTGATAAGTTTGCACACTTACTACCTAAGCATCCTTTTCATAGAGGCAGTTTTGCAGCTTGTTTGGTAATGACTCCATGTATCAGGTATACCATCTACACCTTCTAAGCCTTTTTTACAAGCAATTTACACAGACCATGATTTTGGTCCTCATGGACATGAGATTGACATAGAGCATACGTATTCATGTGGATCAGGTAGTAAAAATCCTTTCTGTCAGCAGGCACACCAGCAAAACAAGAACCAAACAGTGTCCTGCTTCCACTGGTCTTAAACTCATTCGGTATTCATGAAAGCCTTAAGGATGTTAAGCTTATAATGGTAGAAACACTGAGCTACAGTTTTTCTTAACATTGACTCCCATGGGGGTGCCAGAAGAAAAAAGAATATATATATGAGTCTATACAATAACTAATTTATATTGTGCTGGTAGCTTTCAGTGTCATCTGTACTGTATACATAATCTTTCCAGTCAGAGCAGTGAATCAGGATCTGTGCATGAATACACATATTTATGTACATTGCATGTTATCAGCTTACTGATATGTAATAAAATTCTGCTACTTTTACTCAAAACACATAGCAATTTACTCCTGAGAGGAGTAAACACTGCTTCTTCCTGTGTTTACACTGCAACTCCCTGGAAAGCTCAATTTCTTTTTCTAGTGAAGAAAGGGAAATAATTTGTTTTGTATACTTTATTTGGCATCTTCTTTTTGCCCAGTTGTTTTTTTTTTTTTTTAAATAAAAAGGTCAGTCACAAAATATGCTTTTTAAAAACAATGATAAAATGATTAACCATGAAGCCCTCAGCTTCATGGATGCTTTAGGTCTGATTCTGATGTCTTCTGTCAAACAACTGCTGCTGAACATAAACCCATCAGAAATACTGTCTTAACACTGAGAGTAGATGGGAGGCACAAAAGGAAAATAAGCAAGAGAGTTATCTCACAGAAGCCAAGGTAGAAGGCCAAGACTTTTCATGTGAGTAAAAGTTACAAATATCAAGAGTTTGCAGCATAAAATGGTGCAATTCAATATAACTTGAGAAAAAGAGATTAACATTCATTCTGCTTCTCCTTTGCTCATGCTTTAAGTAAAACTTTCTCCTCACTGTTTCTTTCTTTGATAATTACAGCACATATCAAACTCCATAGTGAGAAGTTTTCAAATGCTTTCATAGGGGAGACCACAACTTAACAGATGCAGCTTTGCAAGCTGCCTTTTTCCCCACTTGACATTTTGTGGGCAAGCTCCCTTCCCATTAATGAGTGAGTAACATCCCTGTGACAATTGCAGTAGTGGCTCACATGGAAAAGTAATATGAGGAAAGTATTTAACGTATGTGCAGCTGTCTGTTGTGTCACTCTAGCTGGTGGAAACAAATTCTAGAGATCAACCAGTTATTTGGGAAACACCACTGGTTGACAGGCCACAGTTAGTTGTCATCTATGTGTTTATAAAGCTCATGAAGAATGTAAATATCAGAAAGCAATCTCTTGAGCGGGTCCTCCAAGCTCCCAAGTGTCCATCCTCACCCACAAATATCTTCTATACTCAGTTCATGTTTTGATTTAAGGGTATGTCAGCTACATCTTATCCAAAATTCCTGTCAAACACTTGTGAGTTTTAAAACAGTTTTTTAAATTCTTTTGGCACTTTTGTGTATTTTTATAAGACTGCATTTTCTCTTTCTTACTAGCAGAAGAATTGGAAGTGGCACTTTCTGTGGTTCATAAAAAGGCTAAAAAAACTGTTGCAAATCTTCCAATCTAATTGATCAAGCAGATTATAATACAAAGGAAAAAGGACAAAGTATCAATCAGAAGTTAGTAAGTTACCTGAAAAGGGAATCTAAAGGTACTAGCAAAAGATAGTAAGTCCAAGTTACTAAAAACAAAAAAGAGGAATAAAATGGAATACTAAAGAGAATCATTCTCTGTTTTCAAAGAAGGAGGTTATTGAATTCATCTTTTAATCCATTTAATGTACCATGCATTTTATTCCCTCATTCACTGGGGAGGACATTAAACAACACAAAGTCTCCATATATTTGGGGCCAGAAAACTCTGCTCAGGAATGTTAAAAGAAATTACTTTAGAAAGAAGTGTAAACCTAAGACTTCCTTAAACAATGTAGAAAGGTACTGGCATGTTCAAGTTATCTGAGGTACCAGAATCCCAGGAACAGCCTTCCGGTAGACTTGTTAAACCACCTGAGAAACAGTTGTGTATTGTGCCGTGGATCATCACATCAACATTGCACAGATGAAATCAGAAGACTCAAGACATTAATGACAAGCCTATACTTTAAGAACTGAATGATCTATTAGCTATAGAGTTAGCACAGGTAAGATTGTACACTGAGTTTGCTTGCAACTGAGGATTATTTAAATACAGTATCAAAATCCCCATTTGTTTATAATGAAAAAGTTCACTGGTTAATAAATCCTTCAAGCACATCTACACTCACAGGCACAGACTGTTGCTAAGTTTCTTCAACCCAGCTGGGCACAACATGCTTTGACCTGGAAACTG
This sequence comes from Pardalotus punctatus, assembly GCA_013400915.1. Lineage (NCBI taxonomy): Eukaryota > Metazoa > Chordata > Aves > Passeriformes > Pardalotidae > Pardalotus > Pardalotus punctatus. Next base: position 316,541 of record VZTX01026607.1, on the reverse strand, counting down.
CACAGATATTGCAAACACTATCTTGCAAAGAGGAAAATATCACTCATCAGCACAAGATCTGTGTCTCCCAAGTTGCTTTTGTAGGCTGATATTTATGTCATGAGACAAAGCCGATTTTTCTAGTCTTTGGTAGGCACGTAGGCAGTCCCAAGGGTGGTCGGTGCAGGAACATTTCTCATGTCACTGCTTGGGCTCTGACACTCAACACCGCCCTTAAACAGGGAGCTGCCGCCGAGGTGAGAGCCGTGGGCTCCGTCCCACAGCCAGCAGGGCAAAAGCAACGCCAGGAAGCGGGGAAGCCTGGTAGAATCGATGATTTGAGTGAATTTTTGGACCTATAGAAAGGCAGTTTCCCTGCATGCGCCGGGCAGCCGCATAAGCGGCAGAAACATCGGGGCGAGCTCCGCAGCCCGCGGCCGCAGTTCACGCGGCAGCCACCAGATGGTGCCTGGAATTTGGCAACGCCGCCCTGCGCGGGCGCTCCCCTCTCCCCTCGGGCTGAAGCTGCTCCGGGGATGGAATCCCTGAGAGGGCAAAAGGGAAACCGGCCCCTCATCCCTGCATGTTTCACTGCCGCCGATCTATTTCAAAATATTCCCCAAAACTGCCCTAATCTCTCTGGTACTCCAGCTGCTGCCTGTGCTCTCTGCTCTGCTTTGCTTTGCTGCACCTTTGCCTAAACCACTGCTCCTGTGTGGCAGGGACACCAGATGGGGACATGTTGTTAAGAGCTACAAGGAAGGAGAATTATGTTAGTCCCCGCTGTGCAGTGCAGCAGTGCTTGCTCTGGATGCTTGGCTTTGACGTAGCTCACTTCCAGGAAAGTTACCAAAAGTTTTAATGGGAAGGATACAGGAGGCGTATGTGTAGGTTTGTAGACATACACATATTTAAATATATTAAGACATATGAATTCTCATTTTTTAGATTACATGGAGTGTTATATTTTTCTTAATTTTTTTTCGAAAACATTCTTTCCACAAATTTCTCTTTAGTGCACTGGCTCACTGCCTTTTCACAGCTTATTATCTGCAGGACTGAATCTATACTCATTTTTGTGGATGAGTTTCTGGGTTCATTGGGAGCCATTCCCTTGCATTCCATGGAGAGGCACTGGAATAAATGCAGGTTTCTTGATTGCCAAGGGTCACAGTGTTGGAATTTACCTCTCTTCTGCTTTTGGCAACAACAACCTCTGTGTAAATCTGATAATATGGGTGGCAAACACATGTTAGGTTAGAAAATGGTACAGCAGCTGCTGTGCTATTGGTAGTAACTTAGTCAAATAGATTCAGTACTGTCCAATATTTAGACATGTACTCTTGCAAATACAATGGGCCTTTGGGGCTCAGGAAAACCTGATAAAGCAGATCCCTGATTCTGGCCACTAAATGTAATAAGGCTAATCATAATAATCCTTTCAAAAATTAAATTCCCAGCCCTTCCTATTATATTAGACCCTAGAAACTGAAAAACAATATTTAAGGCAAAAAGCTTATCAAAGTCAAGTTTTAGGTATTTTGATGGTTGGGTTTTGGTTCTGTTTCCTCCTGGCGAGTAAGGAGAGGGTGGTTTTTCTCCTCAAAAATTAAAATTCTGTCATGTTTTCCTTCTCTGCACTGCAGGGCAGTTTTCTCCTTTGAAACATCTCGAGGTGTCCAGCTGTTTTAGTGATGGAGAACACTGAAGTACCTTCATAATAGTATTAGGAGAGCAATGCTCTGGATTAGGCGCTCTGTTGGAATTAGAATGAAATGTAAGCACAGGAACACCTCTGTTGCATTCCAATTCCATTTCTGTTCTGATTAAATCACTTATTGCTGCTGTTAATATTTGTGACAGTAATGTCTATAAACCAAATATTGCAAGAGACCCCATTGTGTTAGGCACCATGAAAGCAGAGAGCCGACAGCGTGCTCTCAGCTGTTGTTTCCCCATCTGTCAAGTGAGGACAATGTGCTTTCTCTCTACAAGTACATGACCACTAATTAATTAATATTTGTAAAAGGATATGTAAATGCTAAGTATTATTTATGAATTATATTATAAATGAAGATTTGTGGAGAGGCCACGGAGAGAAGACACAGATGGCATTATGAGGGCAGAGAGAGCAGCACAGAGTGACAAGATTAGCCTGGAAGAAGAAGAAAGGAAGTAAAGCAAAGTAAATTGTTAACTAAAGAAGAGCTGGTTTTGCTCAAGAAAAATAAAGTGAGAGTGCAAGGGATATCAACAACATAAAAATGAGTTTTAAAAAAACGCCCAGCACAATAGTGGTCTGAAACTGGATGGGACATGCTGGAAAAAGAAATGGTAATAAAAATAAAATTTTAAAGAAATAGACAGGAAGAGCCTGTTGGAGGTTGAGAGGTGTGGAATTTTTTTTTCCCCTTCCCTGTCACTAGGTTACTAA